>CAEGAE010057721.1:0-55791 GCA_903067095.1 Girardinus metallicus
CAATGAACCAAAGCACACCAGCAAGTGGAAAGATTTTAAATAAGAAATAACAAAAATAAATGGAGGTTTTGGAGTGGTCTAATCAAAGGCCAGACTTAAATCTTATCGAGGTGCTATGACATGACTTTAATTGGGCCAATAAAAAGCCAAGTTCATCCACAGGGATGTAGAAGACTCATTGCAATTTATCTCTCCTGTCAAATGGCAGATTTGACCACAAAGCACAAGCAGTTTGTAGGTATTTTACTCTTTACTTTACATATGGCCTAATCTATTTGGATAGCTTGTTTTATTTGTAACACAACAATGTGTTCTTCTTTATTACTGCTTTTTTTCTTCTTCTTTTTTTGCCTACACCAGTAAAACGGCCAAAATAAAAATGAATCTAACAACTTTATTAAGCCTTGGCTCTAGGCTTTTGGCAAACAACCAGAAGAAACTCAGAGGAGCAGAAGAACTTCAAAAATTAGACCCAGTTTATCACTTCTTTGGGCTCCATGGTTACTCTTGGGAAGAAACTCAGTGTATTTCCATTCTTGATATATATTTTTTTAAATCCTCAAAGAACCTGTTGACTGGAGAGAGTTTGTACAGATAAGAGTGCAATATGAATCATCTCTGTGGTTGTTCCAACAGCCTCATCCACACTCTGTCCCCTGACACTACATTAACAAGAGAGGCTCCATATAGACTGCAGTCTGAACAAAGCGTTGCAGTGCACTGGCTCATTTTCTCACGCACCGTCTTCCTCTCGCACACTGTTAGCCATGCGATTACACTTATCGCATGCAGCCTGCCTCCTCATTCTCCAGTCACAGAAGCACACGGTCAGTGTTTCCGACTCTCGCTGCCTTTCACCCGCACACCGACGCACACAATCCACGGCTGACTGGGTTATTTGTGACGGAGGTGTGAAGGCCCCGAACCGTGACATTCTGGCACACTGTGTTTACCCTGGCTGGTACTCAGACACTGAGCAGAACACACTCACACACATTCTTTATAGAAAGAGACCGTCTCACAGACTGCAGGCCAAGGCTGCTTGAGGGGCCCTTCTTTGAGTGTGGATATTCGTATGTGTTTGACTGTACTCTTTCAGTGTGTGTTTGTGTGACTGTCACTGGTTCTTATCAGGACAAAGCACAACCAGCAGCGCAGGGCTGCAGGGGGCACAGTGGTGAGGGGGAGGCAGGAGTGTGTGGGTACTCAAATGAAATTCACGGTTTCGCGTTTTCTCTTTCCTCTTTTTCTTTCAGCTGTCTGTACCTGTTGATATTTGTCTTCACTCACTTTTCACCTTTTCTGTTTCAGCTGTTAAGCTGAAAATGGTTTGACTTGGTCAACAGATGGTTTCTTGGTGCATCGCTTATTTTTTTTAACTAATTTTCTTCTATTCGTCTCAACTTAATGTTCATCCACATTTCCTTGTTTTTTATTTGTCTATTAAACATCAGTCTTTGAAATGTGCTCCTCTTAACGTGTAACAAAGCCACTTGTCTCCACCCATTACTTACATGTGCTGCATTTAAAATAACCAGCTGTGTTGTAAAGAGACCACAAATAAATAAGAAAATCACTGGAGGTATGACAAATTATCCCACATACAGTTTGCCTAAACAATAAACTCCTTCCAGGTAAGTACATATTATACTAGAAGCAAACCAAAAGATTTGTATAAAATGCTTTATTTAGGAGCAGATGTCACAAAAAAGTGGAGAAAAACACTGTAAAGTAACAAAGGTGACATCAGAAAGGCAAATAAAAAAAACCCAGACCATAACAAGCTACAGATAAAACTGAGGGAAGTGCAATTTTCTTTATTTTTTTTTTAATGCTCTAAAGTTGGAGAACAGAGAGCAAGAGAGAGAAGAAAACAACATAAAAGAAAGTGGAGGCAACAGGATGAAGTAACTTCTTGCCTTCTTTGCCAGACAGCTCTAATTCTGACGTAAACTGAACCCCCGGTTCAGTTTGCTCACGTGACGCTTTATCTTTTTGAACCATTTCAACCCTGGAAACTTTGCGATTTTTTGGGAACAGAAAACTTCAGACATGTTTCTGATGCATAAATCAAATTTCCATCTGTATGGGATTGTTACAGTTTTTTTGGAGCAAACCTGTAAAAAGTTCTGTTTTGTCAAAAATCAGCAATGAATTAGGTGAATGAGAGTACAAGGTTTTGGAGAACAGATATAGAAATGTGCCCATTTGTTAACGTTGTAGAAATGAAGTGATAAGTGTATGCCTTAGATTTTTCTGCATATTTCTTTGCATTAATTCTAAATATATGGAACCATTATTTTCCATAGACATTTAAATTGTGTCTTTATCCCACATGCAAAAGTAAAAATTAGAGTTGAAACAAATTATTAACTAACAGGAATTACAAATAGTTAATACAAAAAAATCTTAGATCCTTCAATCCTTTGAATCACATAATTGCACATTGCTTATATTTATTTCTCTGCAGTGATAGTTTTGCCTTTTTTCTTTACATTAAATGTGACATCAAGCTTAAAGATATCCAGAATCTGTGGATTTCTTAAAGCTCCAAACCAATATGTTTGGAGCTTTAAGAAAACATACTGTATGTACAGGAAACTAACTTAGCTTAGCACAATATTGCAACACCAACGATACCTTTGCAAATGGATACATATCTGATTCTTTAAACAGCGTAACCTTCTGCTGTAATGGTAGCTTAAATACTAAATTGTGGAGAAAATGTAAGACTAAATTAAATGCTAGCTTTTTCGGGGAAAGAAAATGTTCTGGAAAATGTTTCCAGTGAGAACATGGTTTGCCTCGTCTGGTACACCGTGGCAAGACTCTGATCATAAAAAACTTTGCTTAGTAGACAAGGACAGCAGATTGATATTTATGGAAGAGGCTGAGATTTAGCAACCTCAGCTTGCATAATATATTGACTTCATGCAGATGTGAAGGCCACTTTCTTGGCTAAATCAGTTAATGTGCTTTGATTAGACATTAAAACTTCAGTTCAGTCTTGTGTGCAGCATTGCTGCTGGGTTATTCTCTTCTCCATATATAATCCAAGCCCCATTAGTGCAGCATGTTTCACCCCAGTCATGCCAACACACTGACTGCACCATTGAATCCGGCATCAGCAAAGGTTTAATGAACAGCTAATTTGTTGCAAAGATGTCACTGATGGACACACAGGCCGTTGCTGCAGGCTGTGCACATGGACACATCAGTGTTTGTGTGCATGCTGGTTTGTATCTGTGTTTGTCACAGTTCCCAGTGGTTTAATTATTCAGGCCGCTTTAAATCTTCATCTCCGCAGCCCTCACAGCCAGCCCGCCTAATGGTGAACACAGATGAATATTGCATTTTTACCATCGGACTGCCTGTGTGTCAGGGATGGGAAGAAATAACTGCCAAGTCACTGAGAGAAAGAGCAGGGTAGTTAGAAAATAATTCAGCAGAATGGGCTAAAGGAAAAACAAACTCCAAAGTGCAGGCAGATCACAGAAGCAAAGGCTGTGATTGAGAAGCAGCTACCGCCTGCTGAGATGGAGAGCCAGTGGACAATCTCACAAGACCAGCTAAGTGAGTCTGTCATGTTTTGCTTTTCACCGTGCTGTTTTCAGAAAGTAGCCCTCACTGATTCTTATTTCAGCCTCCATTTTACAACACCTCAGTGCTCCCTAGAAAAATCCAAGATGGCAAACTTGGACTGTAACCACATGCTTCAAGCTGTTCTGGTCAGATGATCTGCTGAGGATGCTGAACTGAAGCAGGGACACTTTAAAAAATGTTAGAATGATCGGAAAAAGCTTAAAAACTAAATAGTAGCACACAGAACGTCAAAAGCTGAAACTGAATTACAAAAATAGTAGAAGAAACTGAAATCAAAGTGAGCCGACCATCTCCACCCGATCTGTGTGTACATGTTGAAGAGTTACTAGATTAGCCGTGATAGCAATTACCGAAGGCATAAAAAGTAAAAATCCATTGATAAATTGTTACATAAAGAAGACAAAGAGGTGTACTTGACAAACAAAGGTGGAAAACCACAAAGTGCAATGTATTAAAGATGTTGATATGCTAACTTGCCAATTGAAGCGTGTTGGCTACTATTAGCTAACTATGTGCTGACATTAGCTAAAATACAAATCAGAAGATACTCCAGCATTAGAATATTTCCTGTAGATGGTAAACAGTATTTTCACTATTTACTCTAAAAATGTGCGTAATTTCAACATTAGCTGATATGTATGACAAAGAAAATCTAAAACTCTTTCCATTTTTACGTTATAAATATTATGTTTGCTGTATTCCTCAAGGACAACATCCTTAAGCTCTTTTCTAATCACAACTCTGCAAGGGCTAAGAAAATGAATGTGATTTAAAGCGTTATTGCTGTAGTTTAGATTTAACCTTAAGATTAGAGCGAGGAACAAGACGTTTATGATTAGGTGTTTTAGAATAGCACTGGGACTGTTGGGCCTCCACTGCTTCCTACTTTTCTACAGTTTAACATTAGTACATTTATAAAATGGGCTTACATCTTGTTTAGCACCAGTACTTTCTGTTTCTACATGCTGCAATATCAAACTGTTGTTAATTTGTCTAATTAAAAGCTGAACCAAAGGAAGGAAGCATTTTTGTCAGGACTTATAGTAAGCTCAAGTAGAACCTCAGTCTAACAAAAAATATTTTGACTCTCCCATGTAGATTTCTGAGTTTTGTTTGGCCTGCCTATTAAAGGGAAAAAATGTAACAGCCCAGAGATGAGCATCATTAAAAGGTCAGATTTGCTGTGGAATAACAATAGTTTGCTGTCTCTCATCTTCCTGTCGTCTAATTTAACATCACCCACACAGGGTTTAAGTAGGTCATCTCCTGAAATGTATTACTTTAAAAAAGATTTTTTTTTTTTTTTTTAATTGAAAAATGTAATCTGACACGTTTACAGTGACCTAATCAGATGGTTCCAAGTTGGTTCTATTCTTATGGCAAATAAAGACGATTATTAGAGGTGGCTAAAAACCTGCTGTATGTAGGCACTGGAACCACTATGAAACGTTTTTGGTTAAGTGTCTGAAGCACCAAAATAGGTAGATGGATGCCTTTGACTTCAGAAATAATTTATGCCTGTAAATAGATTAATCCTTTGTTTTTCTGTTTATCTTAAAATCATCAGTAATCTTATAAATCAGAGTTTAATAGTAACTAATTACTGTTGTAATAACTGGGTATGAAAGCATTAATGTTTAATATTTACATGAAATCCAGCAAACCTGCTCCTTATAAATGAGCTATCTCTTATTCTGGTTTCACTCCAGACTTTCTGAAGTGTTGTGCCGTCTGTAGAGAAGAGCCATGGGCAGCAGATAGAAGAGCATATCTACCTCTGAAATCAAAGCTTGTCTTTGAAAAGCTGAAAAGCACAGGGTTTGATTGCTGCTGACATATCTGGGTTAGAATGATAACGGGGTGCCAGGCACCCACACCCTTCCCCCTCTACACTATGAAAATCCATAAGGAGGAAAAATGAAGAGCTCCATCAAAAGGAAGAAGAAAAAAATCACACGTTCTTGTTTTTTTTTTATTATTGTCTTATAGCGCACTGAATCATGTGTGTCAAGGGGATAAACTGTGTACGGTTGCCGGCTTGCTTGTAAATCAAAGATAAGGGATTACAAGATGAAATCAGAAATGTATGTTTGTACAGTTGATGTATCAAAAGCCAGACTTTGAAGCAGTTTGCGGGCACATGGAGTAAAGAGAGTAGACGTATGCTAGATCCAGGCAAGCTCCAGGTCTGGAAGGCGTTAATAGCCCAAACAATCAAACCTGGATAACAGGTATTCAAGTCATGCATTCCTTCATTCATCTGCACTCAGAGTTCACCGTATTTCTCTCTCGTCCTCTCTTCCTGCATCACCAGTCTGCTCAGAAAGACGGTTGTGGGCAGACAATCTCACAGTCCCTTTCAAGCTTCAAAGTCCCCTTTCTTCCTCTGCATCCTTTTGCTCCTGCACTGTTCTACATGTTGCTGCCTTATTAAGTTGTTCCTCACTCCATCGCTCCTTCCATCCCCCGCAGTAAGTCTTGGTCACAAAACATATTTCTGGCTTTTGCCTCCTAATGAGCCGGCTTTACATGTACACGCGTGCTTTTACCCTGCTTCTATGTAAAATATGCAATGTTTTACATAGAAGCTTCTATACTAATGTACCTTTAGCTAATTTTACCACCGTGTTGTTTTTTCTAATGTATATCTATAAATTGCTGTTATGATGCTAAGTTAGCTCATAGATAACTTTGTTGAGTCTTAAGCACACATAGTGTAGACTGTAAAAAAAGTTACTTGCCTTTGTGTCATTGTATGTATGATATGGTTAAAAAGCTTTGACCAGAAATTTTTAATATTCTAAGCCATTTTATTATTTTCTTATAGCCATTTTATAATTCTGCTCAGAAGTTTTTATCATAATAGACATGAACTTTATTTGTTTTAGGCTCTAGTCATGCTAATCCAAATTGTTGGATCAAAACAAAAAAAAAATAATAATAATTGAATACCCAAGTCACACTCCATCTGCAGAAAGACTTTATGGTCAGATGAGACAAACTGTCAAATGTGATGGTATTATGCCGAGTCTCTTCGTCTCACTTTGTTTCCACAAAATGGGTGGAATACCTAAAATCAACAGGTTGCAACGTGGACACAATTATGTGTTACAGCAGGACAAAGATCCCAAACATACAACTAATCAATTAATTGAGTCTTGTTGAAACACGCGCAGACACAAGTTTGAACACTTTGCGTTTTTAAAATCATTATTGTATGCTTTATCAACCTGGTTTGCAAAAGAAAAAATAGTGTTTCTTCCTGTGATGAACTGATAAAAACTCCTAAACAGAACTGCCAGTTAACTTTCTGGCATTTTGTCAAGTAGATAGTTCAAATACCTAAAATGTTTATGTTAATAGCTCGAATAAGCACAGTCCTGCCAGTCTTTATTTGACTTTGTAAAACAGTTATTGTGAAAAACCCCCACAACGTATTTAATAGTAAATCTTTGTGGATACATCTAAACCTGCATGTTTTATAGTTGTCACTAACACTGCTTTGGTGCATAAATCTTCATGGATTCTGAATTTTGCCAGTTCTTTTTTTGTGCCACCTAATTTTTAGAACCATTTAGTTAAATTATAATTTGAATAGCTGAATTATGTATTTCATCATGTTTTATTACACAGCAACATTTATTTATGTACGGCCCTCCTTGTTATATAGAATAAAAATGACACCTTATGTTTTGGCTGTAGTAGCCTATATGCTACAACTTGGGTAAAATCTTTATCAGAGAACCTAAGAGACGACGTCTACTGACAGTAGGATGTGTTCGGCATTCTTTATGTACCTCTGTTGTGAGCGCTTTGTGACATACACGCACACACACACACACACACACGCACCCACTATGTTCCCCTTATTTGTACTATTGTGTCCCCTTTGCTCCTCTGTGACCATCGCTGCCATCTCATCTCTCCCCCAGGCTCCCCATATCGCTTTACTTCATTATTTAGCGTGTTATTTTTTCTCATCCCTGATCTATAGTCTGCACATCACAGAAGCAGCTAATTAATTATGGATGGATGGGTTTGTGTGTGTGTGAGAGAGAATTGGAGAGATGAGGGGCTCTTTTAAAAAAAGAAAAAGAAAAAGCAACGACCAGACATCTGCCTCATTACGAATGCGCAGTGTTTTTGGAGCTTTATTAATTTATATCTTGTCAGGCTATGCCAAACCTTCAGAACACTTTTAGCTCTTTTATTCCATTTATTTATTAATAAAGCATCCCACATTTGCTTTCTGCTTTTATCCCCCTCTTACTCCCACACTTGTGTCCCAATCCACCCCCAAACCCATCACCACCTAATGTCTTGATTTTAATCTCTCACCTTTCTCCATATCTGCATGAACACACACATACACACGCCTACCGACACACACACTGACACATCTTCCCGCTGACTGTCTCATTATCTGCTCTTGGCGGATGTTAAAAGGTGTTTGGCCCACCTGCAACGTAGAGATTACCTCTTCCCAACAAACATTGGTTTATTAATGTCTGCCTTTATTTAGAAAGTGTAATAGTGGAAGAGGTATAGTACAGATCTGAGCACATTGACGAAAGGGAAATGCATTAAACCTGCCTTGATGTGGAGTGACAGCTGATCTCCTGTTAGAAGATTCATGGTGGCATCTAATCTAATTTGGTATCCGGGCATTTATACACACACGGTTTCTAAGCAGTCCTTAAAACTCTTGAATTTGATTTTACTGTTTTCCTAGCTCTGATTGAATATAGAAACATTCGATGTTTTCCGAAATGAATTGATTTTTTTTTAGGCACAGCAACCTTTGAAAGCAATAAGTTTCATTAAAAGAGTTTCTTCAGGGTTTGGAACAAATGAAGTCTAATCTTTGGGACATTTAGAGTATAAGTTAAAAAAAAAAACAGCAGATAGTTGCTCATTCTTGTGTATGTATTAATGTACTGTTCAGTCTGGAGAAGTATGGCATTTCAAATTGAAAAACAGATGGGAACCCAGTGATTAAAAAAAATAATTCTTAGGATGCAAAATGCCTCACCTTTCCAAGATCCAGTTGCCATTGTAGCAAATTAAGAACGGAATTACAACATCTTACTTTATAGCACAACACTCCTGCTCATTCTGTGGAATCCCAAAGCCATCAGAGGCTCTTCCTGGGATCCTTTTAAGATATCAGTATGAAGAAGCAATGGCTCTAGATGACTTGACTTTTTGTCTTGTCTCTAAAAGGAAAGAAACATCGGGATCACCGTGGGCCAACTTGTCAATTACCCTTTTTGACACACATAGAACTTCTTGAGGCAGAAAATATTGCTGAAATCTTGCATTGCTTTGACAGACATGGCAATCTTGAGTGTTTTGAAAGGCGCTAACAAATTAAATGCATTATTATTATTATTATTATTATTATTATTATTATTAATGCTTCTGAAAATATTTGGTTTGAGAAGGATCACTGGCTGCCCTCTGAATTGGCAACCAGTGATTGGTTGGTTGTTTGATAGAAAATAATAGAGGTGTATTTCAGGATGTGCATCTGATGTCATGGTTGAGCCTAATGATAACTCCCAGACAGCCTACAGATAATGCTAATTTCAGCTGTTTGTATCTGGGATTTTGCTACCCCCTCTCCCATCCAATCATCACTCCCGACCCATCACCTGCAGGAGGGAACATTGAGTTTGGGCCCAGTATGAACTCATAATAAATTTATTCAAGCTGCAGCTTCATTCTTCATCCTAGCTTTTTAGCAGAAAATAAGAAATCAAGGGGATCTGAAGGAATGTTTACATTTTCCCTTCATAATCTAGATATTTATACACGCCATTAGAACATGGAAATTGCAGCACTAGCCTCAAGCAGCCTTGGAGGTAGAGCAAATATGCAGAGCTAAAGAGACCCCTCTGGCTACTTGGATGTCAGCCATCACAAACACACTTCTGCACACATCCAGGTACACACACATATTGTTTATTGTTTTTGTGATTAGTAAATGAATTTTAAAGCTACCATTGAATTTTTTGTTGCTTGTGCAAAATGGTGGTTTTCTATTTTGGCTTTTGCATGTGTTAACAGTTACATTTATGAAGATGTTTGAATGCAAAGACGGTGATCAGAATCCAAAACTGAGCAGATGTTTTTGTGCATCATTCTCTTGAAGACAAAACCATCTGTGTCATGCATTCTTCCACGCATCTCCAGCACATCACAGATACACACACAGCTTCACGAAAAGCGCCTGTTACCTGTTACAGTGCAGCAAGATGAAGTGACCCTTATGAAGCGAGCTGCTGGTCTGTGTAAACAGTTCATGGTCTGGAGAATCTGTTTGTCAAGAAAAGCTTAAATTGCAATTTGCTTTTTTATTGATCTTTTGTGAGACATTTGACTCAATATAATACCTTTAAGTGCTCCTGAGGCATTTATTACACACACTGTGTCTGGCAGTAAGCCCACAGGGTTGGAGTCGCACACTCAAAAAAAGAAAAATACACATGCACATCCCTTTCTCTTCCTTCCTGTTGGTCATTCCTAAATCCGCCAGATGCTGTGTCACATCTGGCAAAGCAAACAAAAGCATCCGTCTTCACAATGAATTGAAAACTGAGAAGTCGGGAAAAGGAAGGAAATAAAAAAGAAGAAAAACTCTCCTCTAGCTTCAAAGTATTCCCTTTGGTAAAATATTGTTTCAGTGTATTCTGTACTCTGTAGCCCTAATGCGGGCTTTGAACTGTTTTGGCACCTGTCACAAAGACTGATGAAATTGTTTCTCCCTGCACAATGGTGTTCTGTTCACCTCTGTCTCTCAGTATCCTCCTTTTTTTCTTTCTTTTGCCTCATGTTCCCCTTTAAATCCTCTTTGTTTCAAATGCAGCATCGCAGAAACAGGGGCAATGATGAAGTATCATCATTGCTACTTCATCATTGCAATGAAGTAGCAATGATGAAGTAGCAATCATTGCTACATGTACAACATGTAGCAATGATTGCTACATACTACCATTTAACTATATGCTAGTTAAATGTTCTATATAAATGGATGTAAAGTTGTAAATATTGAGAAGCCTGACTTTACATGCACATTAACTCTTATTTCATTGTTACTATTACATAAGCTTTGCACTGAGTTGACCCACTTTATATAGCAGTAACTTCAACTCTCTCTGCACAAGGTTTATTAGTGTTTATTTATGAATTTTGTCAGGACAGCATTTGCAAGGTCAGGCAGTGATGTTAGATGCGAAGAGAGTTAATTTGGCTAGAACTAAGGGACGAAGCCTAAACCATAAAAACACCTCAAAATCAAAATCCCCCCTCTCCACCAGACTGATTGTCAGATGGCGAAGCAATGGCAATCCAGATAACATGTCTGCGTTTGGTTGATTTGTTCCTGACTTTTTTGGTGTGAAACTGTGTGGTCCACTCCAGGAGGTTTCATAAACAGTTCAGAAGTTTGTGCCTGCCATGAGAAAGCTTCATATCTGCTTTGAGAAAAGCAATGTCAAAAAATCTCTTCAGTCTACTGTAAAGAAAATATCACTCTAATAAGTAACTTTGATGGTGGTTTCATCAGGAGTCATAATGATATATTTTATTAATTTCATAAGTCTAAAAGGAGATTATAAATACAAAGTAACTCATTTGAGCATTTTTTTTATTTAAATTATCTTCAGTTTATATATATTATATAAAATAAAGAGGTTCCATTTGTCATTTTTATTTGACATTTTAGTTTTGCGTATGCATTAAAAGTGAGAAGTGATTCAATTGAAAAGATACTATAGGGAAATATAACTGGCCAAGAAGCGACAAGTAGACCGCGGAGCTGACACAAAGCCGATAGACGGATGAATAAAACATCAGTTAGCAGCAGCTTATGCTACAGGCGGTGCTAGCTTGCAATGCAGAGGCTTTCTTGACACAGCAGCAGGGTGTTCAAACCTCCCCCCCCCACCCTCCTCCACCCAGGGTGATGCAAGTCCCCCTCTTTTGACTTGAGCTTACAGTACCTCTCTGTGACTCGATTTCAAAAGCCACAAGTGCAAATCAATCTCTGTTTCCTCTTCTGTCGCAGTCTCCTGCCTCTCCCTCCATCTCTGGTCCCTTCCATCAATTTTCTAGAGCTGTCTGAGACTCCAGGCAGTTAATTAAGTAGGACATTGTCAGGGACTCTGTACATGATGTGGCTGGAGATGGATGGATGGATAAATAAATTGAAAAGATGTAGGGGGATATGGACGTCCCACTTTGGCTTTTTTCTATTTTAAAGTATAATTTTATTGTACTTTTTTTTTCTGCTCAACATCCCATTTGATTATGGTCCTTTTTTAAGTTGTTCACTTGCTGATATTAACACCTCTGTTTCATTCTTTTCTCCCTACAATTAAACTACCATCTCACATTTCTTTCCTTTCATTTTCTCACCCTCTCTTCCCTCCTCCGCTCCCTACCTTCCTCCTTCCTTCTTAACCATCCATTTTCCTGCTGCTCCTTTCCTCTGCTCACCCCGCCTCCCTCCTAGTTGATTATACGTCTGGTCCTCTGTACTCTGCTTCGTCTTCCTCCTGTAGTATTCCCCTCCCTCATTATGTGTTGGGGAGGGAGGGCGCGTGTTTGTGTGTGATCCGAAACACAAAGCCAGGGCTAAGCAAGCTAATGAACAAACTCTGGCGTTGTGTTCGGGCCCCGGGGACGCACTGTAGCTTCTAATGTACGGCTGCTACAGCTGGAAAGAGGGTAAAGGAAAATTTTACAGACCAGGAGTCAGATATGTGCTTAAAGAGAGAGGTGAGCGAGTGTGAGCTGATGTATCTGCAGTGAATATTAAACGAGAATCTGGTCAAAGATCTTTTTTCTTTTTTTTAAGTTCTAATAAGAGTGTGTTATCTAGTGCAGCTGGGACTTGTTTTCAAAATAGATACTGCAGTAGTTTAGGGAGAATCATCTATCTGAAACCGAATGCATTGTTTCAGGGCCCTTATTCCTATAAAAAGGGCTCAATGTGAATTTTCTGACTCTGCATATCTCCCATCATGCAAGTCATTTGTCTCCATGTTGTAAATTGTGTGATATGTATGACAGGCTGGGATCTTTAACTCATTTTGTAGAAATTGTATCACCCACACCCTTGTGGTCTTTCTCTTCCTTGCATTCCGTGTTGTTGAGATGTGCATTCCGCTGCCAAATTGCAACATGGCCACTGTAATGACTTAATTTCTTCCAGCACATGCACAAATTCACTTCTCGGAAAGTTTATTCTCAGAGCGTTTTGCCCCGTCTTATTCTTGTCCCAAACACACTTAATTAATCCAATTGCACATGGAGGGAGCTGTTTGTCTCTATCACATCTGTACAAGGGTATATGCTCAAACACACACCCTGCTGGGTTTTGTCCCGCAGTTCATGGGTGGTTTCCAGATGATCTAAACAAGTGTTTTGGATCTTCCCAGAATCCCAAACCTTCACACATACGCTTGGAAATGTGCAACAATTATAGAACTTATTTTATTTCACACATGATGGTACTTCACTGCCATAACTAGCACAAATTCTTAATGGGTAAAAAAATACCCTTTATACTGTATAAAGACATACAGCATGAGTTCCAACCTGGTGTAAGGCCAGAGGGAGTTTGGCCTTATATTGCATTGCAAAGTGTTCAGATCCCTCAAACCATCATGTTTTTTCCCCATTAGACTTCATATAATCCTTTGGGATTTTATGTCCTTCACCAACAGTACATAACTATTTATAACCTAACCATGCTTTAAACATCCCCACAACTTTATCTCTGACCAGTCTGCTGTTCCTCTGTCTTTATGATGCTGTCTGTTCACTAATTATCTCTAAAACAAATCTTGGGATCTTCACAGAACAACTCCATTTAAGAGTCAGTTACACAGAGATGGACTCTGTTGTCTAAATAGGGAACTACTGTTAGAAAACCATAGAAAATATTCCTTTTGCCTCACAGTGGTGTGCTACTTTGTGTTGGTCTGCTACTTAAAATCTCAAAGAAATATATTTAGATTTGTAGTCAGAATGTGACAAAATTTTGAATAATTGAACAGGGTGTCAATATTTTTGCAAGGCATATGTCGCTACAGCATCACAGACATTAGGACGTTTTTTGGCAACAAATGTGATTTTATTGCATATTGTCTACTTTTTTACCTTCCTATGTTGTTTCTTTTAGAGATAAAATTTAAATGTCTCTTTATTCATATGCTTTCCAGGATTGCCCCCAGATTCTGCCATCAACCCAGATTTACATGCCAGCGGGAGTCACCAAGCCGATCACCTTGGCAGCCAGGAACCTACCCCAACCACAGTCCGGACAGAGGAACTATGAGTGCGTCTTCGACATCCAGGGTGTGACCAAAAGTGTTCCTGCGCTGCGCTTCAACAGCACCTCCATCCAGTGCCAGAAAACAGAGGTGAGCAACAACGGAAATATTATGGGAATTCTGGGTAAATTGTGAATTAAGAAAATGCGTTTTTTGCACAAATGTTGGAGAACACAGGAGGTGACATGTTCTTTTTTCAACATTTCTAAGAAAAATCTGAAGTGTAAAACATAAGAATGCCAGATCACATTTTTATATACAAAGCTAAAGTAAAAAAAAAAAAAAAAACTGCACTATTTAATGAACTGCAGTGCAAATGATGTGGTGTACTAGGTTCATATAGAAAGCATTCTCATTACTTTGTTATAATCAATACAGCTGGGTAACTAAATCATGATCCCAGAGAAGGCATTGACTTGGTCAAGGTTAAATAATTGCCTCCAACAGCTAATGACCATTCTGGACATAAATGTGCTCACCATCATGATGAATCACTACGCACTCATTGCATACTGGCTTGCTGACAGTCTAGATATATGACCCCATGCTTATACGTTGCATTGAACCGCTAGTTGGCAAATAAATATTGTTGTCAAGTATTAAACTTATGATTAAGATGCATGTATACATAATGAGGATTTTCCCAGTCTTTTTATTAGTCCAAATCATAAGTGATTACTTTGGATTTCCTCGAACGTGATTTAAAATATTGATCAAGCGTGAGTGAGGCTGAGTGTTCATAGTTTGGTTTTACGACACTGGCAAAAGTGTTCATAAAGTTACGTTGCAACAAAACACATATTTAGTTGACGTAACAGACCGATATGAAGTAGTTCATAATGAAGTGAATTTCCTTAGCAAATAAAAACCGATAAAGTGTTTCATGCATTTGTTGTCGGCCACTTTAATTTGATATTTCTCCATAAACTCCAGTTCAACCAGTTGCTTTCACCAGTCACTCAATTTATGGATGACATACAAAATGCAATGTGTGGCAGAAAGCAAAGTCCTTCGCATCACCCTGATCCTTTAATCCACTTTAAATTTAACAGATTTTACTTGCAAATAAAATTTAAAAATCTTTCCCCTTTACATCCTGCTCTGTGTACTTTGTGTTGGTTTATCACACAATCCCAGTAAAATCACATTCATGTTTGCGATGCTGCTGACATGACAAAATATGACAAAGTTCCAGAGGTGTTAACACCGCTGCAAGGCTCTGTATGTGCTCATGACTTTAACAGGAAGTGGTGCATATTAACTGGATTTAGTGCTCCCACATAGGGCTTTTTTTTCTGCACACTGTCTAGTAAGAACCCGTTTTGTTTGTATGTGTGCAGAGGATTTGCAGGTAGGTCCATGACTGTTTGATGTTGGAATGTGGCTGTTTTTGCACGCGCATGTGTGGCTTCAAAATAGCATGACAGATAAGAGGTAGCTAGCGTCGCGCTTCATTGAGGCTGAAAATGTGCAGAGGAAGTCTCTCTCTGAACCTAGTTTGGAGCGGATTGATCATGTTTACACCTCCACTCTATACCTCTCCCTCTATTTTCCTCCATCCGCCTGCAGAGCTCATCTTTTTCTCTCTGCCTTCCTGCTGCTCCCTGGTTTCAGCGCTCAATCTTCCTCACATGTTCACCTGCACTCTGCGCTTCTGTACCACAGTGTTTTCTATTTTTGGAAAAGAGATGATAGGTAGTGCTTTTAATTTAGTTTTTCATGCAGGATCGTGAGGTGTCACTGCAACTGAGAATAGTGGGTCTGATAAATTAGAACCACTTAGATGCCATTTTTTGGTTGCGAAGCTCTTTGACTTGATAATACTCTGAGGTTTTGTCATTTACATATTTGAGCAGCGGTCTGTACTTAGCCGTACATCTTGATGACTTCCCACTGTGACAGTATTCTGTCTATATCGACGGATAGTCTACAGGTGTTGGCACACACTTGACAGGGAAGGCAGGGATAATTATCCTGCTACAGGATTGTCTCTCCACAGAGATGTCTGTTTATTGACTCTTTATTGTAGCTGGAAGCCTGGTGTTAATAAGCAACAAAGTCCAGCTCTGGCCAAAAGTTAAATATCTCTATTTGATGTCCACCAAGCAGACAGGCTAGCAGTAATTAGCCTCAGGCTGTCAACACTTGGTCCTTGTTTAGCAATTTGCTGCAGCAACTTGACTGCAACACCACATATCGATGTAGCACATGAGTCCTCATGCACCCGTATTTAGATTCAGGAGATGAAAAAGGTGCCAGCTGCATGAACTTGCTATTAAGGCATAATTCATGCAGACTTGAGCTTATGAGTTTAATTATGTGTCATGAATTATTAGGATGAGGATCTTATTTTAGCAGAGGAGCGATATTTCACAAGAATAGGGTCTTAAATATTAGTTTATCCATTTATAGACCTTCATATCTCTAGTTTTCACACAGGCTCCTCTCTGTTTGCTCATGCTGTGACAGTGTTCAGCGTGGAGTCTATGAATCATGCATGACTGCGGTGGAAATAGACTTCATCTCCTATGCTGTGTAAACATTGCTGCATCTGTTTGTATACAGACACGCACACACACACCTATGGCGAGAGGGGTTAATCACTGTCTGTAGGCACGTTGACATGTGCATCTCTCAACATGGCTTACTGCGAGTCTCCCATGATAGCCCTGTATGCATCTTTGGATTTGCACTTCCCTCAGACCACTGCAACAACACTGCTTTATGGCTAATCAATGGGATTCTAAACCATTTGTCTTTGTGTTTGAGTGACTCAAATGTTTCTCTAAAACCCGTGGGTCAAACTAACACAGCTAAAGAAAGGAGCACAAGCAGAGAAACAAGAGTTGTGTTGAGTTATGGATACAGTGATGCATACAGCTGACAGGACGATGCAGAATCTTGGGCTCATAATAATAAGACTGTAGTAATATTTTGTGGAAATCTATCTATCTATATATATATATTTCTTTCTTTTTTTTTCACAAATAGATTTTCATAAATCACAAATTGTGCTTTATAGAAGCTCTGATCACTGTGAAATTATCCAGTTCAGATTTGGGTTTAAGTTCTTAAGTTATCAAATGATATCTAGACTCATTAAGAAAGCGTGAAATAACCCTTTAATTCAGCATGACTAGGCGCGCTAAAGGACATGCCAACTTTGTGCTGCTTTTGATTTGATCTGAGACAAACAAGTTTCCAGAGTGGAGAACATTCTAGTTGGTGTTCAGGAAACTAGTGGGATTTGCTAATTGGTTATTCTCAGTGATCTGTTACTAGCCCATAATAATAGCCCATAGTATTTCTCTTCATTGTATGGCTTCAAACAGTAAAGGAACGAGCTCAGTAATAGAAGTCATATAGTACAGCGTGTCTTGCTATGTTAATTTAAGAAGAACAAATTGGCAGCTTGTTTCACCATGTGCAGCATCCATTTTGAATATGGCTTATTGGATTACCAAGGAGCTTCATCTCGGTGTTCTGTGAGATTTTTGCAATTTTTGACTCGGGTGAGAACATTGTGTTCAGAGCTCAAACCAAGTGCGTGACTAATGACCAACAGCTGTATGATGCTAGCTCACACAATAGGTGTGGTCAAAATCTACTCTCACAAGAGTTAGACCAGTGTTTTGTTTCTTATCATAAATGTGAAAGCTGAATTACATTGTTTTGAGGTCATTAATGGTGTTTTTTTTTAACACCTCTGGCTTCCTGCTATTGTTAGCAGCTAACAGTTAGCTAGTTGCTTGGTGTCATGTCTGTCACTTTGTCAAAAAAAAAGAAACGGCGATAAAGTACAAAAGATTCAACCAGATAATTGTTCTAAAAGTGGTGGAGTTTTCTTTCACGTTTTAGTAACAGAGTAGTGTTGGCTCTCACAACAATAACACTTTAATCTGTGGTTTTCAGTCCAAAAAGACATGCGCTGAGCTCCCTGTGGGAGTCGGCAGGAACTCCTGTGGGACTAACCTGAAAACTATACCGATAGCATTGTTTTCTGTTCATCCTTACTGCAATACACACAAAAGGGACAAGTTTCAAAGGAAGAATGAGATGATGGTAAAGCTGCAACGCTTCAGCTATGGCGATGATGCCTTTCCCTCATTTGAACTTGGTGCAGTACAGCTGATCTTCTCTAAACTATGTTTTCACACTGACCGGCTCCATTATGTGTGATAAGGACCAATTATATTCAGTGTACGTCGACTACAAGAGTACGCATCACAGCGCACAGAAGTCGGAGTTCAACATATTTCAACTTTGACAGTTCAATTTCCCTCTGCCACACAGACCTCCACACCGAGGTAGGTGCTGTTTCATCAGCACCTTTTCCAATCTAAGACAAAGTCCTTGTTTTACACCCAATGCCAAACATCCGTTGATGCTTTTTGCCCCTCTATGCAACCTTAGCAGACTTTGTCAGCACAACATGGCAGCTAAAAACCTACTTCCTTATTATTTCAAAATAAAAGGATGAAATAATGATAGCTGTAATTTACTTCACCAGTCAAAATCACATGCTGACAACAACTGAATTGCACTGTGCAGGACACGTTTCACTTTGACAAGACATATGCTTTCATTTTTCTACTCCCGTAAGCCCCTGGTGTTGAGAGATAAATGTTGAAAGAATTGGGGATCGGGAGTAGACAAAAGAAGACGAGGAGGACAAATGTTGCAAAGGAAAAAAAGCAGAGAACCAGAGGAAAGAGAGACTGATTGAGCAAGATCAAAAAGAGATGTAATGCCTGAGAGAGATAGTGACTACAAAAAATGAAGACGAGAGGGTGTTAGATGGACTAGGGAAATTGGAGCTTAATAGACAATTTCAGGTTACATGAATGGAGGAAAGTGGAAGAGGGAGAGAGATGTCGAAAAGAACATAAGGGAAGGAGGGGGGGATCGAGATGAGAGCATGTGAGAGAAGAAAATCTTCTCCAAAGTCTCTCCTGAGGCCAGAACTCTTTCTCCTCTCTTTCATACAATATCACATCATCCAAGACTAGACAACTTCACCACAGGATATTCAGAACATCCACAGTCAGATCAGGTTTAAACTCTAGTTTCCCATACTTTGCTGTTTCTACGGTGATTATTATAACATAATACTCTTATGGAGGATCCCCTGGGAGGAGGCTGTCAATAACCCACTGTATATGTGGTACACAGGATATACGATAGTGCAACTCCAGCTCTATGTTACCCATGTTGGGTATTGGCTATCCATATGTGCTCTTGGGAAAATTCATTGTTTTTGTATTAAGTTTCTGCACGCACCAGCTGATCCCAACGGGAAAAAAAGACCAAGTGGATTATAGACCTGAGGAGAAAGAAGGCAGGACTGTAATGGGTTTGCTTTCACAAGCAGACATAAAACAAGTAGGCCATGTTTAAGGTGTTGAGACTTTGAAGATTCCTATGTTTGGAGTGAGGTTCATAAAAACTGCTCAAAGCTCTAAATTTTGCTGTGTTGAGCTTTCATTGGGTTTGTATTGCACAAGTAATAATTCATAGCAGTTTGCATATCTGGCTTTTGAAGTTGGGAATTTTGCAAAAAGTAACATTTTTTATACCCTGGTAAAGTTAATAAAATGACTCGCTGTCCAACGTCCACTAGCAAATAAATTGTAGAACCACTCTGATCATTTTGGAGGAGATGAGGAGGAAAAGCATGTCCTCTTTGCTTTCTTCTTATTTCTTTTTGCCAGAAAAAGCCCACATTGATACTGACAAATTCACAACCATCAGCCAGACCTTATGGTGGAAATAAACTCTGGTCAGCAGCCACCAAAACAACAAGCTGGTGTCTGCATCAGAGCTGTCTGCTTTTCTGACCTGGAAAAGACAGCTTCCCGGTGTGTGTCGACCAATCAGAGGCAGCGCTTCGGGTGAAAGGGCCAATAGGATGCTGAGCTGGGGGCTGAGAAGGCTGCGGTTGCACTGCCAAAGGGGTCACAGGCGCAAACAAGCACTCGTACGCACACACACATGCTCACACACAGTGCCTTGTAAAAGTGTTCACAGGCCTTACATTTTTTCTAATTTTATTTTCAGACAGCCACAAATTTCAGGGTATGTTGCAGGGTTTTATGAGGTGAAGAACCATGAGATTGGAAGAAAGGAAAATGTAGTTTTCAAAATATTTTCACAAAAGTTGAGAATTTTCTCCTAATAGCCCTCAATAAAATTCTGTGCAAATCTTGCCTCTAGGAGTCACCCAAGTTTAAAATTCAACTTTGGTGCCTCAGAGGTTTGCTAGAGAACATTAGTTAACAATTTTACTATCAGTTTTACACATTTAAAAACTCAAATTTGTGCCCATTGTTCAAAGTATTTTACCGTCAGGCTAATTGGATAACTATAATTATCTAATTTCAGGTTTTGTAAGAGAGTATCCTTTAGAGTTGGTCCTGAACTTTATAATAGACATTTTAACGTGTGAATATACTTTGATCTAAACCATTATTGCTGTGACAATGTTTAGTCTAGCTGTCCTATGTAAACTTACACTAAGTCTCTGAGTTTGTATTTTCTGTAGAATTGCTTTTAGTGGCATTTAGTTATTTCTGAAGCCTTTCCGTAGGATGATGCTGCCACTGCCATGTTTCTGTTAGCTTTGTTTGGGTCTATCATGGTAAAGGGGGCAGAACTGAAATGCTCACTTCTTAACTTGAAAAAAAGACTCTAGATTGTTTAATTTGCCTTTCACCTTTCAAATTGATGCACTACTGTGTGTACTGTTGAGAGAAATCCCAATAAAACACCTGAAAATTAATTGTAGAAAACAAGACATGGAAAAAGTTCAGTACTTTCAGAACGCTCTCACAGCTCAAACCGCTGGGCCAAAGAGTCTGGGGAAGATCCTCTGGAGATCTCTATGACACTAAGGCTGAACAAAATGGCTCAAACTGTTGAAGACTCTACTTTTCTTAGCATTATGGCCCTAAGTGTCGTTAGCTTTTACTTCAGTTGCACGTCTCCACTCTCCTCCCTTTTCCTCCCTCTTTAACCTTCTTTCCTTGTTTTTCCCTGGAGGGCAGGAATGAGAGGACAGATGATATCAGCTCGAGCCGTACACCATTACCTCAACGTCTGATAAACCAGTCGGCCACTCCATCACCCTCCTTTTTTCTCTCGGCTCTTCACCAGTGAGGAAAAAGCAGACATGGGGTCAGGAGGAGGAAATCTAGTTTGGATATAAGATGTGTGTCTGTGTGTGTTTTCTCAGCGTGCGTAGAGAGCAGCTGTTTGTTGAAGAAGAGATGTGACGTTTTAGAGGTCCTGATGGCATCCAATTAAGGGAGATAAAATGATGATGAATTGCAGTCTGGCTGCGGAGATCAACACCATTGTGAGTGTGTGTGTTTGAGACTGCTCTCGCGCGCGCACGCGCACACTCGTACAGCAAGACGGCCAACTACAAAAGCAACAGATTTGGAGAAAATTGTGGTGTGTGAAGGAAAGATGGGAAAGGCGGAAAAATACAAAGGCAAGAAAATTCTGATGCGATTTGAGAAAGAATCTGAAAAATAGATTAGGAGAAAAGGTGAAAGATAAGTATAGCTATAGAGGAGAGAACAAATAACCCACTTACTTCAAAAGGGAAATGAGAAGGAAAGATGGCAAACCAAAAAAAAAACAGACTAACAGATAAATGAATGGATGCAGAGAGCAAACAGAGGTCTGGAGAAGGGGCCAAATATGTCTGCAGGGAGAGAGGGTAACACAGTCCAGTGATAGTCTGTCACACATCCTGACAGAGTGTGTGTATGTGAAAGAAATGAGTCAGGTTACTGACGCAAGTTTCACTCCTATGACTTTATGAGATTTGTTAATATAACTAACCGACTGCAATAACCGGAGGCCGTAAACCTTTTTATTTTCAATACATCAAAGCGTGCACATATTTTGAGACATTCACGCCGTTAAAAGTGTCAGGAAAGAGGCTAATGAGGGCCTTGGTGCTGCTCTGTGTAGGGTAGGTGCGGTGGCGCATGGTACAGTCTGGCCTGGCATGGCCTTACACAGCTTAATGAGATATAAACAGTGGACCTGCCACCTCTTTCAGCCATACCACACACTGGCTCTGTTTTAATTGGCCTGCAGACTGCCTGGGTGTTTAAGTGTGTGTGTGCAACATGTGGGGGCAGTGGCTGGAATCTACTGTGAGCTGCTGCAAATTAAAGACTGCCATGTGATCGTTCAGATGACACTAATCAGATTTTGATATCAGGGAGTGCACTGCTTTTACAGTTGCGGGGTTTTTTTAGTATTTCCTAAAAAATAAATATTTGGTACTTTATTCAAAAACATATATTTTTTTACTATGTCAGTTAGAAAGCCTTTGAGTTATTTAATGCTGGAGTTGGTGCTTTTTATTTATGTATTAATTTACACTGGGAGCTTATCTTCCACTGATTCCACTGAGTTTGATATCTCACAGTCCTTCATTGTCTTGCTCCGCTCCTCTTTTTCCAGCCTTTTATATTAAAATGCTTGATCACTGAGAATGTTACTGGCCAACTTCACGATGAATTTATCGGGTTGTCCACTCCTGGGCAGATTGACAACTGCCCTAAATGATGATGGCCTCAAATTATCTGTAAATGTCCCTTTAATGTTCCCTAATGTTCCCCAGATTGATGAGAAGCAGCAGTTGCTGCTTTAAGATGATTGCTGATGTCTTTCCGCCTTGGAATTTTATCAACATACATCTTCACCAGATCAATGATCCATTATTCATATGTTTTTGTTTAGAAGCACCAGGCTGCTGAAAGATTGCACTTGTTTTTTTTTTTTTTTGCATATATTAGATTCAGCTTTGGTAAATAAATGACAATAGTGTAGAATCCTTTTTGTATTTGTCCAGATAAGAGTAGATTTAAATTGTTTTAGGAAAAAATCATTTTATGTGAAACCATAAAAATCTCTCTTTATTTGTTTTAAGCATCTGACTTCCTTTCTTTGTCCGACCTATCTTCAGCTTTCTGTCTCTCCTCCAGGTGACGATCAGAACGCCCATGCTCCTGTCTTGGATAAATAAGAATTAATTGCTGCACAGATATCATCATATGCCAACTGCTCCACCCGTCCTCCACCCCACTTTAATTATCTATTTTTCATTTCTACCTCTCCCCCACATCCATTCAATTTGTAACCTTTACTCTACGCTCGCTCTGGATTTTACCAGTTCAATTTCTTCATGATTACCAGGAGATTAGCAAGAATAAAATTTACCTTCAGGGTCTAACAGAGATACCCAATTTATTTGTCATTTGAGCAGATGTGGATGCATTTGGGTGGGGAAGAAACACTCCATATGAAGAGTTTTCTGCCAGGACATGGCATCAATTCTTTTTCTCACATGCCACTGTCAATGAGACACTTCGATAGCAAGGTTTTTGTAGAGTACATGAAAAGTATAGTATTGAAGCCATGAACAGTTGATGGTATTTTTGAGATCTAAAGAAGTAGGACTAAAGAAAAAGCTTGAAGAAATATTTCTATTTCAAAACTTTATTCCAAGTTCCAGTTAATCATGTTTGTCCATCCGTTTTTTTATATCTCATTAGAGGCATAAAAACATATTTGTTCTTTTAAATTGAGCAAATAAATGTATTGAGAACTCTAGAATTTTAAGTCTGGAAAAGTCTGAAATTTTAACATGAAAATGTGCCAAAACTTGTTACCAACTGAGTTGTCATTTGTAGCTATCTTTCTCTTGTTATGTAAAGGCTACTTTATTAAAGTGCTGTTCTTTTGATGAAGGAATGCCACAAAACTCAGTTTTTTTTTTTGTACATGTGCTTATTTAAGCCTGCTGGCAAGTTGGTGAGGGGGGAAAAGCTGCCAGATGAATGGCACAAAGTTGACAGAGAAGCAAAAGGGTGACACTGAAAATATGGACATTTCTGCAAAGTACCACATATCAGATTTTTTTCCCTCTGTAAGAAGCCTTGTAGCTTACACTAGCTTAATGTGTTGGCTGAAAAATAAGAAACATTGACTATGACAGCATTATTTTTCTCTCAAGCCAGCATTTTTTTCTCCTGCTCCCTTCTTTCTGTGTTTCTTTCTATTAGTGTAGAAAGTATTAGTCCAAGCCTGTGAGTGTGTGTGCGGGTCTCTGTGCGAGAGATAAGCTGGCTAACTGGGTCCGGCCATGCTCCAATCCTGTTAGCATTAGCGATTAGCACTGGCTAACAGTCTCCTATTATGAGCAGGGAGTGATTCCAAGTTGCCTGACCTCACACGTAGTGTACACACATTCACACTCCCTAAGCTGTGAGAAGGATTACCACTTGATCCTTGATTAGGAGGCCATATCTGCCTGGAAGTTGACTGCGTGTGTAGGGGTGTGTATAAATGAGTATGGCGATGTGTAAATCTTGACTTGGACAGACACTGTGTCGGACCTAATCTAGTCGGGTAAAGACTATTTCAGATGGACCAACTTTGAGTCGGTGTCCTCTGTTTGTTTCGTCGCCTGTCCTTTTGTGACATATCTTATAGCTGGAAGGATCTGCAGTTGATTGAAGGATGTGTTCGGTCAGGTCTGACTTTCCTGTCATCACCTTTTGAAAACTGTCAAGAGATGGAGAAAAGCCTGTCTTGTCATCGGTATAGACTTGCCCGGGGCAAGTCTGATATTTTTAGGTGTGCGACTTCAGAATGACTAATTATCTGACTGTGACCCTCAGAAAGTAGCAGTTGTTATACTTTTAGCTTCCTTCAACCATAGTTCCTGCAGGTGCTCATATTCTTTCTCCGTTTGTTTGTTCTGTTTCTCTTTCCCTCTCTCTCAGGAATAGAGAGAGAGGGAAAGAGACAACAACACATTAGATACAAATAAACTCATATTAGATACAAATAAACTCACACGTATAACACTTATTTCTCCAGGGTCACTGATTGCCCCACTGATCTCTCTAGCTACATTCAAACATTCACACATCTCTGTTAGATTAAAGGATGGATAATTGCAATTCTACAAATATTCTGAAGAAAACATTTTCTGTTAATTGGCAAGTATCAATAAATTTACATAAAAAAAACCCTGATTCAATGTTGGTAGTGGCTTGATAAACCAACAACATGGTCTGAATTTTGTTTGATGTTAAACACTGAGGAGTACACAACCATATGTTTGTACTTAATAACACTACAACGACAACAACAACAATTTTTTTGTTTTTATTTTTTGGTATTGTATTTATTCTGTTATGAGATTATAAACACTTTTATGAATATAAATGTTATTTAGTGAGATTTCAAAGGGGAAATCTAAAGATCCCATGACAATTGATTTGCGCCCCTTGTCGGGCTCCCAACGCCAACTTTGGTAACCACTTCACCACACAGTTGTCACTTTTCAGGGGGAAGAAATCTGTATACACACTTATTTAATAGTGGGAATGGAGACATGTCGGAAAAGGCAGAAGAGTTTTCTCTTTGCATCTGTCCTAATTGTAGATTTAGATTTTTAGAATAATTTATCCAGTTACTGAAGATAGAAATTATGTAATAACACAAATATGAATATTTTGTTCATTATACTTTATTTAAACAAATTTCTCTCTTTCATTATGTTTTCAAACAATAATTGGTTGACATGAAGAATAATGCTTTATTTTTTTTTTATTTTGTGTTTAGTCTGTGTTGGGTAAATCGTTGTGTTTTTCCTGCTGTCCCTTAAATATGCA
The DNA here is from genome assembly GCA_903067095.1 of Girardinus metallicus. Taxonomy (NCBI): domain Eukaryota; kingdom Metazoa; phylum Chordata; class Actinopteri; order Cyprinodontiformes; family Poeciliidae; genus Girardinus; species Girardinus metallicus. The sequence continues at coordinate 25,649 of CAEGAE010057721.1, forward strand.
TTGTGCCACTGTGCTGATTTACTATAAAACTTTAATAAGCTTTTGGTTCAATGACAGAAGATGAGCTTCAGATCATAACCTAACAATTCCCCACCCTGTGTTACCCAGTATGTGTACGTACATGCCCAGCCACACCTTCTCCCTTACTAATTATTTATGCTTTTTTGAATGAAGACCCCAGAAACCCTCATTTCTCCATACTCTGCGCATAAATCCCTCTTTGTTGATGGATGTACGAACACAGACACCTATACCACCGACTAAAACGGAGAGTAAAGGCTAAGCAGTGATGTTCTCAGCTGTCAGCGAATGCCTTAAACATAGGAGTGTGTGTGTGGTGCAGATTTTCAAAGAGACTACTTGTCTGGCTGTAAAGCAGGGTTAAGGGGAACACCTACATCCGTCATATACTAGCTTATCCAGTGGAGTTGGCTGTCTGATTTAGGGGGAAGCAGGGCATGTTCTCATTCGCTGCTCAGCAGAAAAGCGGCAGTGACAGTGAACGGTGCCTTGACCTCCTGTCCTTTACTGTAACAGGTCATCTGTCCTGAGGGGATACGGCACAGCAGCACAAAGACACAGTTAATGACTTTGAAATATAGAAATGGATTCAGCATAGAGCCATAGAACACATTTGACGTTGGATTACCGGAGGGAAGCCATTCCCTCAGCCCTGCTGTTTCGTGTTTCTAACACATTGTTGTGTCTGATGGGTTCAGACCCAACATTTGTGTCTGAAGGATAAATGTATCCTTCACTTCAACATTAATCGAAGATATTATTAATCATCCTTCTTTTTTCGAGTTATACACCTCTGCTTGTCTTGTCCTAATTAAAAACTTTTCCTTGTCTCTTTGAGTTTGTTTTAATGAAGATTAATTAGATTTTTAAAATTCTGCTTTTAGTGGCCACTTTAGTTTCCAACTAGACTCTTACTTCTTGAAAGACAAATGTGTGAATGTGAGATACACACATGGTGGTGGTTGCTGTAAAAGTTAATAAAACTCAAACACCTTTATCAGCTTTAGCATGTGCCACATACAGTATCTAAATGTTCTGTATTTTATAGAGACTTATGAATGCATTGCCCCTTAATCTTTTTTCTTTTACACATTTCGTTATCCAAACCTTCAGCAGTGATTTGTCCCTGAGTATCTTGCTTAACCCACTTTCTCTTCTGACCTGTTGTCTTGAACACTCTCACACACTCAAACATACTATTTTGCTCTCTTCACCCCTTGCAGAAAATGTCTTGTTCTCAGGCACTCTGGGTGGTCTCTTGGTGATGAGGACTGGGAGGAATGGATGGGGGAGGGAATGCTGAAGAAATCCGTATGTTTGGACCGGACAAAAATAACAGCTAACGTTCAAAACGCGGGTTTGGTGTGGCAGTTCCTCTTCCTGTGTTTGCATGTCCTTCTATATTTCATTTATGGTGCCTGTACATGAGTCTTTGATGAATTTTCCAACAACCTTCTCCAGAAACTGCCCCACGTGCGGGATGCGTATTTATAGCACTGCGCCTGAGATGTTTGTTATATGCGATAAAGGAATCTGCTTCATATTTCCTTGTTTGACTGCAGGTGTTTTGGGGGCATGGAGATAGACGAGAGAAAGTCAGGCCGAGATTGATAGCAGGAGAGGATCATGCAGAGGTGTGGGGAAGGAATAATGAGAGGCAAAGGAAGAAGAGGGGAAGAGAGGCGGGAGTCAGAAGGAGGATAGGGAGAGAAGGAGGCGCAGAGGAATGTGTGAATAGACCAAGACAGACGTGTCAGAGAACAAATTGAAAATGCCAATTTCACTTTAGCCCCCACCAGTTCAAGCGCTTATAGCCTAGCCATGGCCTCTTATTCCGTGTGTAAATGAATGGTGTCCACGGAATAACACACAATCACCTCCCTCTATCCATCTTGGCCTCGCTATTTCTCCTTCAACCCTGCTGCTGAATAATCTGCTCTCTTCTCTTTTTCCCTTATTGCTGGATCAGACTTCTTCTCCACAGCTTTTCTTGAATTTCACCTCACCTCCGGACTTTCAGTCACACATTACAAGCATGTTCTCGTACACTTATCGTTATTTACTTCATGTTGGGTTTAATTCACCTCGATGATTTGGTAAATATGACATCTAAACTTGGTGTATATACTTTGGCATTAACCATCTTTCAGTTAACATCCCAGGTTTGTAGTCCACCACTGCTTGCCTAAATCACAGCTAAAATGACCTTGATATCCCACTTTGACAGGACTTCCTATTTAAAATTAGAAACTACACTTTTAATCTGAGCTGCATGCAGACATGTTTCTTTATTCATTTCCACCTTCAGGGCACACTAAATGCAAATCATCCAATCACAGAAGCAAAGAAAGAATTAATCAGCTATTCAGAAATTGCGACATTGCTATGTCCTTTCATTTTCTTATCTTGTCTACGCACATTTCTTCACCTCCTCCCTTGCTAAAACACATTTAAAATCACTATTATTACGGACGCTCAGATAAATCTCACAGTATCACTCTGAAGTGGGAGATATCGCATAGTGGTAGCAAGTTGTAGCTTGATTCAATCTGCGAGGACCCTGTAGCCTCAGGACGGGGGCTTTCACATTAGATTTTATCACCACTTCACCACAAGAGAAGAGGCCTGCTATCTCTGCCCCCTGAAGCTACTGAAGATGGTGACCATAGCAGAGGAGGGGAAAGCTATTGGGCACCTTCTGAGTGACAACGGTATTAGGTCGTATCTAAATTCCTGCAGGCCATCATCCCTATATCAGGGAATATGGTACATATCATCATTATTATGTGCAGTGGCTACAATAAATTCCTGTTTTTGAGTTTGTTTTGCAGTAGCATTATCTTGCACTGACAAGTTTTAGAAAAATTTAACATTTAAACTCAGTATGTTTAGTCAGCTTTGGAGGGGGAAGTGGTTCAGTAAGAAATTTTGAACAAAGTCACCCTGTATTGCACAAAACATCTTTTGGATAAGAAGTAGAAATGGTGCAGACGTTCCCAATTTGTTTGAAAATGTCCAGGTTAATGTGGACAGTGTCCATTGTGTGTTTAGAGAGCCATTCCTCTTTCTACTTACCACACATTTTGCATAACTATCAGGCTGAAAGTTTACTAGTTGTGTTCACCAGATTTTTTGAATGAAGTCTCTTGTTTTTTCAAAAACTTCATTCAAATGAATTGCATAATGACAAAAAATTTCCACAAAAAAGGTTCACAGCATTATTGACTCTCACTGATCTTAACAGTGGGGTTGAGGTGGTTTTCTGCACATTTTATCCTTTGTTTCATCCCAACCTGATGTGAAATGTTTGTGGCAAAAAAAACTTGCTCTTATTATCATCAGAAGAAAGCACACAGTTCCCGTTAAAGTGCCAGTAAAATTAGGCAAACTTCACTTCTGATGGTCGGACAGAAGAATCTTCTTTTGGTATTACTCCAAATGAGTTGGTGGGCATGTAAATGATTGTGGAAACTTGATGACCCTAAGGGGTCACTCATTGCTGCAGTTCGGCAACAGTAATCTTTGGGATGTTATCTTTGGTTTATTCTTCTTACTGCTTCTGGAAACAAGATGGATATATACATGCTCCTCCACATCTAGTGGCCAGCGGCTTAAAGATATGGGCCTCTGTGTCATGTTTTATATAATTATACATCCCAGTGGAAACAAAGTCATAAATTACTCATTAGAAGTCTCTGGAAACTCTGATCAACATAAAAGCAAGTGTACATTTTTAGAAAAAAGCTAAGGCTACATCTTGCTTAAGGAGACTGTTAGCTTAAACGTGCTTGGCACTGTAAGAAGAGAGAAAGTGATGACGCAGCTTGTGCGTTCAGCACCTCCTGGGAATCTTTTGAGAAGACAGTTTACATCTGTGTGAATCACAGGGGAGGAGGTGTACCCTCTGAAGCTGCATTTTATTTGGTGGTGATAATTGTCGTTATTTATTTGTTAGGAGGGGTCTCAGGGGAGCTCTTTTCTATGTCGTCCCTTCAGTTCACACACCGCCATCAGATTACCGCTTCTGAGACTAGTTGTCTCATTTAAAGCAAATCCATAAAACTGATTATGCCGACGAGGAGTCAATTACGTTTCATTTCTTATTAGTTCAGGATGCAAAAATGAAATTAGATGAGAATATTATTGTTGGAGATATATTAGGCTTTTCATTCATCACTGGGATGGAATGAGTCATGCAGTGATGGGGATCCCAATTTCTTAATCAACTCCGCGCTCTGCCAGGGAGCCGTGGATGTGCCATGTGTGAAAATCACAATATAGCCCATCTCTCATACTTCATTTTTATGGCCCCTTTGACTGTGTGAGCGTCGTAGCATATCACATTACTAGCAGCTAGTCGCTGAACTCCGTTTCTTCTTTCTTATTTTTCTCCTACATTCTCCTTCTTTTATTGAACTAATGCAAGTTTTACTATTGTAAGAAAAAGTTTAGATGAACAACTTTGTACTAATCTTGTGGTTAATGTTGTTTTCTGTTTCAGTATACTTACGAAGGGGACGAAATCAGCGACTTGCCAGTGGATTTGTCTGTAGTTTGGAATGGAAACTTTGTCATCGACAACCCCTACAACATTAAAGGTGAGTTAGTTGTATGTCATTCACTTAATACTGCATTTACACTGTTTAACATTGAGTTTTGCTATTCCTAATAGTACCATCTGCATATTTCATGTTTTCCGCTCATTAGTACTGTGCTTAAGCTGGTCTCAACACATGGGCATATTGCTGCTTTAATTTTTTTCTTAACACTTTTATGTAAAATCAAATTAAAATCCTTTTTTTTTTCTTATACAGATATGATCCGTCTGCTCTAAGGATAGGCTGGGATTAGATTCTCAGCGTATAAGCATGAACAACAGTACACATTTTTAACCAAATTTACACATTTACATAAAAAACAACTAAAGCTCTCTCTAATTATTCTGGAATTTAGCAAATAGAAATAATTGTGGTGACCTAACACGGGAAGAGGTTTGTCTGATTTTGTGCCAGCCAGTGAGGAAAAGAAGGGTGAGAAGTTAAACAGGTTACTATATAATTAGGCATACAACATTTGTGTAAACTCTAATCTGCATATATATGTAGTGTTCTGGTTTATAACCCCAAATTGCTCTCCAAACAAAGAGCCATGCGGGTAGAGATTAAACTCATACATGCCCTATGCAACACTGTGGGACAAGACAATGAGATCATGTCTGTTGGATATAATTACTGGTAAAACACTCTTTATAGTGCTGTCTTTTTAATTGTTGTGGCTTATGCAGCACAGCAGGGGGACTATAACATTATCCCCCTGCTGTGAGCTAAAATAACCTCATCACCAGTGTTCGATACGGCCTGTGGATGTACACACATTCAGAGGGAGTGTCATCGTCTGGTTCTTTGAGTGTTGCAGACCCAAACTAGACGCTGAGGGATTCTGGCTTGACATATTCTATATGCTCAAGCTGTTTCATCTTTAATGCTGGTGAAATAGTGATCGCTGCCATTTGGTAGTAATATAAGTCACTTCATGTATTGATCAATCCTTGTTGTCTAAATGTACCAGCCAAGCTGTTGTCTCACATTTCACATGTTTCTCGAGCTGCTGAGCTGCGTCTGATGTCATACGAGTGTGTCTGTAACGTATACCGCGTGTCTGCGCAAACAAATTCAGACAGTATCAGCACCAGGCATCAGTGGCTCTGCATTGTGTGTTATCGCTAATATGAATCTCCTGAGTGCATCCAGAGGGCATCTGCAGGACAAAGATGTTCCCCTAGCATCAGGGTTAACATCTGGTGGTGTGTTAGCGATCCTTCTCCATCATAAATATGGTTAGGTTCATGTAATTACAGGGAAATCGTTTAGCTGCCAGTAATTGGAACACGTTTTTTAAAAGCTGCTGCATTACCAGTGGGATTTGGAGTTGAAATTGGGATGAGAGAGAGGTGATCTTTAAGTGAAGGAGTCTTAGCTTTGTCTTATCAAAAACATTTTCATGGAGACATTGGAATGGTGAAAGTAGTTTGTTTCAAAACACAACCTCTGCGTTGTTTCTCTTTGTTGGCTTGGCTCATAAAAATTTGAAGAAATTGTTGACAACGATGTCTTCTCTTGCTCTTGTAATAGCGGAAAACACTTCAATCGCAACATTTTTCCCGTTCTTCTCATCTGCAGCTCACCTTTATAAGTGCTTTGCGCTACGAGGCAGCTGTGGCAAGTGTTTGAAGGCAAACCCCAGGTTTGAGTGTGGCTGGTGTGTAGGAGATAAGAAGTGCTCCCTCAGACAGGAGTGCACTCCCCCTGAGACCACCTGGATGCACGCTACCACTGGAAACAGCCGCTGCACGCACCCAAAGATCACAAAGGTAAGCCCTAATTTCAATAAAGCATAAGAAGATGTTGGAAAGGTGTGTATGAAAGATAAATTATATCTGTGATGTTACAGTAACATGGTATTTATGCTTAACATGCAGTCACATACTTTATAAAACAAAAAAACTATAAAAGGCAGGTATTTGTTGTCCTTTAATCAAACCTTTTTCTTGCAACGATAGTAATGCCCATAAGTTATTATTTTTTCTTCTCTGCGAGCTTCATAATTGCAAAAAAATAAATCAAATGGAAAAGATTTTCGCTGTCACCTGACACCATAACATCACAGCAGACATTAATAGTTCTGTCCAAGCTCCTAATTATATAAACTTGAAGTTGAAGGGAATATATAATTCTTTTACATGTTTTTTTCTATTCTGTTTTGACTTGTAGCTCACGATAGGACAGAATACAGCCAAAAGTTATTGACTAGTCATGACGTTGCACTTGGAGCATGAAACTTGATTATCAGTGCATAAAACAATGTCAACCCAAAACCAGACATGGTGACAGCAGTGTCTCCTGCTTTAATGTGGCATCATAAGGATGAGGAATTTTATGCTGATTTATCCAGTGACGAAGAGGAAGTTCAGAGAAACGTTGCCATCTGCTGCCACCAGAGACTGTCCAACTGGCTGAATATTACATTAGCATTTAAAATGCAACTTCATAATAATTCGAATATATAGGCCAGCAATTATTTCACTCTGAACAGCCCTTTGCAATATGAATACTGCACGCACTGATATTGCAATATATTGTGCGGCCCTAGTTACCAGTCCAGTGGCTCTGTAATCGTTGTCAGTGGATAGGAGTAGATGAACATCCCGCATTTCTACACATTATCAGACCTTGTATTACTATCTACCGTTTCTTAGTCACTTCATGCTAATGCTTTTCACAAGTGGTAGATGGAAGAAAAATTTAAATGCTGAAACACAGTTTGACTTTCATTTAAATGAGAAACTGAAAAACCAAAAAAAAAAAAGTTTATGCTGACATTCAACACTCATGGTGACAGTATTGGTCAGAATAGGTACTTGCCTGGATCCATTTGTTTTCCGGTTGCATGAACTGTAATGTTGTCACCCCTCAGGTTTGGGTTGTTGAAACCCTTGAAGTCAAGTTTTCAATGTTGTTATAATCCTGGGGCAAAATGTGTTCTCTTCACCGATTTCACAAAGCTGACCCACATTTCTTGCAACAAGGACCTGTGGGGAAGGAGGTCACTCTGTCCTCTTTCTTCTGCTGCCCATTAAGCGGCCATTTTTCTATTGTTATATTCTTGCTAGGTCATTTTTGACAAGAAAATAACCTGTTTTCTATTTACAGCCACAGGTGAATTTCCACACTGTGCATCTATGATAAACTATGCCAAACTATTCAGTTCTTTATCAAGAATTGTTCAGATAATATGCTTTACCTATTTACCTTTAGAAACCAATGATTTAATTGCACTTAAAAAACAACAAAAAACAAATGTGTGAAGGAAATGTTGGCGCACCTTACCACTTGCTTTGGCCCCTTTGGTTAAGTAATGTCAGACATCAATTTTAGGAAACTGTCGCCCACTCCTCACTTTCAGTCCCAGATGTTGATCAAGTCACCCAAATATTTGATTTGACCAAAAGGATAAACGTGTAAGTTTCAACTCTGCCCAGATTTTTCAGTTTCTTAATTGTCAGTCAGATTTACTAGCATGTTGTGAGTAATTGTCATGTTTTAGGGCCCACTTTTTCTTGCTTTTTAATTTTTTTTTAACATACTTTCTTTTTTTCAGAAATTGATGTTTGAAAGCAATAATTTGCTTTAAAAAGAAAAAAAAAACAATGAATAATTTCAGTTTTATACTTTATTTATACTACACAATTTGTGGTTCAGCCCAGCACAGATGGGCGAGCATGGAGGGGGTAGTTGACACACACTAAGACACACTGACCAGATTATAGATGAAGAAACGGTGGTGATACTGAAGAGGAAGACGGGAGAAAACCTAAGATGTGTGTTTCTGCTTATTGTTTCCCACTGAGGGTAGCCTGCATGTCCGTATGCTCTTTTGCACACTTGCGCATGGTAGGCTGGGGAGCTGAGGTGTCTAAACACTACAGTGTAACCATCTGTTGCCACCAGCAACCATGGTGGTGGTCCTCGTCTGACTGTGACCTGGGTCACGATGCCCACAGTGCTTACCACTGGTATGGACACACACACACAGCCCAGTGTGAAACTAACTTACTGGTCTGTGAGACATGTCTTGACATTCAGCCCTTTTAGCTACTGTCACTTTTTCCTATTATGTTCTTCTTTTAATCAAAGCATATTTATAGAACTGCAACATCGACACCTTAGCTGAAATAAATGTTATGTTTTACAGCTGAAAAAGTGAGAAATGCATAGGTAATATACATAATTTTAGATGCTTTCTCCTTTCATTAATGGACACTTGTACTATTATACCCCTTAGTACTTTTCTTGTGCGACAGGCTGTGTTGCCTCGAATCCTTAATGGAGATATTGGATAATTGGAGCAGTAGCACATAGATAAATCCCTGAACTAATGCTCCTTCTCCCTTCATCCTCGCTTCAGTTATCTCTTAGAAACAAGCATACAGAGACAAGGGGCTGTGTGTGTAGGAGAGAGGTGAGGGGGTGGTGGCAGTCAGGCAAGCATGTGCTCCTGCATGCATATGTAGGGCTAAATTTTACCCTCTGGGCAAGATGTTGGTGGCAGTCAAAAAGCTGGCACAGACGAGCTCCAGAATCAGCAGGAGAGAGACGCTGCTGGTTTCAGAGGGCAGGAGGAGAGACAAAGACAAGCCGAGCTGGGGGAGACACCGGGAAGAGGAAATTATTGCCTCACTTCACCACCGTCCTCTCCACCTATGACATTTACAGTCTGACATTTAATGCCAAAAGAACATCCGCAGATGACAATCTCTCTCTCTTTTCATTCGCCGTTTTATTCTTTCAGTCAGAGAGCATCACATCGGCCACAAAAATTCAATACAATTTTGCTTCCTACCAGTCACTCGGCCAAGTCCTTTGTTTTGTTTTTTTTAAGCCTCCTCTTTATTTATTTCTGGCAGCTTTGTTGCACTATGCAAGCTGCTCTGTGGCCTCTAATTTCACTTGGATTGGAGGTATACTCAGCTTGATCCAGGAAGGAAACGCCACAGAACGTAGAACAAGTGTCGACACAGCTGGCCAGAGACTTGAAAACAGCAAGTAGTGCCTCTGTTTGTTGTGCAACTTTCCATTTGATGTGGCTTGATTGTGGTCAGCTGGATACCGTTTCCATAACAGCTCCGGCACCTGAACGGCAGTTAATGTTGGGCGTTAAACTCTGATTCTAGAATTGGCAAAAATTAGGGCCGTAAACTGCTGAAGTCCTGATTTAATTTTTGCAGTGTTTCTCTGGCTTTACTCTTTCCACTGAACTTAGACTTGTGTGTGTGTTTACACATACATGTACAGTTTTTTATTTTTTTATTTTTGACACATTTTTCCAACAAAAAGTAGTTTATGATTAAGTAGGTATGTTGTCAGTATTTTTGCAATTTGAAAGTGTGCTTTTGTATTCAATCCCCTCCATTCTGATATTAGAAGAATAAGAAAAATTGCAACAGATTGCCTACAGATATGTCCTAAATAGTAAATGGAGTCCACATTTTTATGTTTGAATCTAATTTTAAATTCAGCTTTCTGGTGACGGCCTCAGTGAATAAACGGCTCCAAAAAGGCGAAATAACACAGTAGATAGGGCAGAGGTGTGAAGAAAGGGTTGGTTATAAAACAATGCTTTTTAAATCTTTCAAGGCACTGCTCAGTCCATCATCTAAAAAAAGGGTAAATCTACCAAAAATATAAATCCATATGTATATTCTTGTTGGCATCTCCTAAAATTATAATAAAATAGACAGAGGTTTGTGTCTGCCAAATGATAAAATGCGAAAAAAATACTTTTGCACGTCCCTAAACGTAACAAAACCCCTCTAACTCACAAATCGACATTTGGAGCAATAAAACAATCTCCAGCTGGTGTGACCTGTATAAATGTCCTCAAGACCATGCTCAAAGTCGCACACTGTGCCTCTGTGTCCCAGTATTGAGCGGAAATGTCCCCTTACTGGTCCTGGACGCTACCTGGCCCACCATCATCCATCATCTCCTGCTTGCTCCCTCCTTTGGGACAGAAAGAGCATCACAGTGAGCCCTCAGAAACCAATTAAAACAGAGCCGGCCGTGCCAGCGTGGGGGCGGTAATGGTGCATTTTTAGTGCTTCTGCATGTGGCACAGCTTTTTGCATTCTGTCAGCTTTTGAAAATAAGAAAGTGGATTACATAAATGATCAGCTTTTTCTGTAGAGAAGTGCAAATGTCATTTATGTGCACATGAAAAAGCCAGTGATTTCTCTACAGTGGCCTATTGAGCTCCACGATTTTCAGCCTTCTCGTCTAATTGTTCTCCTCTGTGCATCTTTACCACCTCAGGTTTTCCTTTTTTTCCCACATTTTTCCTCTACAAGTCCCACGCTCTTGTCATTTTCCCATCTTTATAGCGACCTCTGTCAACACAGAGATAGATTCTGCTCTTTTTAGAGGCTTCTATCGACTGGATCGCTTTGATTTGCTGATCGAGTTTTAGTGCTGAACAATGAGCCTCATTGTTACTGCACAAGCAGACATAAAATGGGCTAGTGGCAGTGTAAATGCTTGCAATTCCTGTCCATAAAGGAACAATTACGGCAAGATGTCAGCTGTTTACTTTTTTACGACTCTTCCTGTGCCCTCAGAGTTGAGCTAGAATGTTATAATTGGCCCCGAATGGATTTTGACTTCTGACATAATGTTCTTCACACATCTTCATTGATTATCTTATTAATAATTCACTTAGTCAGCTTGTAAAGGCTGTTATATTTATGTCAGTACCATCATCAGTTTGTTTGTGACTTTTTGTTTTTCTGAGAGGCTTTCACACTGCAGATAACTTCAGAGGCCTTACGCAGCGTGCATATCATCTCTCCGTGCCCCCTGCTTTCTTCTGCTGTTCTCCTCCCCCTCCTATAATGAGCAGATGCTATCTGTGCTCTGCTGCTTAGTCAGACACAATGGGCCTGACACAAAGCCTTCAACACAACAGGACAAGGATGCTACAAAGAAGAAAAAAAGAGGCTCTGAATGGGCGTAAAGCGTTGTGACGGCAAGTGGAGAATAGAGCGAGTGTTTAGGCTGGCGGCTTTTATCAAAAAGGCCTTTTTGTTTCTGCTGTTCAGCTGTTGATGTAGCAGCTCGTGTGTATGTGTGTTTGATAAGCTGCCACTTATTGAGAAAGAGAAGTTGATTAACATATCTGAAGATTCTGGCTGGGGAACTACGCCGGAGCCTTTAAAATGCACATTTAGAGCAGAGCAAAAGCTGCAAGTTGGAGGAAAGTTGAAAAGGTTCGAGAGGGAGAAGAGAAGAGATGCTCATCAGCGTCTGAGCTGGTGCAAGATGGAAAGCAGTTTATTTTTATCTCTGTGGCATTTCAGCTCTGGCCTTCGTGACACTGCGCTTCTGTCAGCAGCGTTTGGAGCAGCTGCGTCTTACACTAACCAGCCACAGTTTCCGTAGTTCTATTAGACCAAAGATCTTTGTGGAAGGTATTGCACTGAAAAACGTTGCCTTGTAGGACCAGTCTAGTTATTATCAAAAACGGCTCAAACACCTCCAGAAAGTGTTGTCATTAGCAGATGTCCACACTATGGTCCAGTTTTACTTTCAAGTTTGATTCATTACATTAATTTCCTATTTTTTCAAAGTATGAGATCCTGAAAATATGATGAGCCTGAGTAAAAATTCCAGAAAACTCACTGTATGTCAAAGTTATCATAAAAATGTAAATAAAACATTATCCAACTGATTAAAATGAAGTTCTTTACTTATTTCACATAGTGGCAGGTTAATTATTTGTGGTATCTTTTTAGTGTGGCATCTTTTCAGGCTCAGTCAATGTGGTGTTATTGTTGACATGTCTGTGTTGATGTATTGGTAATCTAAAAATGGCAACAAGTGCTGTAGTGAAATAAAAAGTATGATGAAAACTACTTAAGGCAGGAAACAAATCTTAACAAAACCTAAAAATTGATCAGTTGGGTTCTAAGAACAAGTTAATGAAAATAATGGCTACTTTCCCTGAAAAACAGTTACCAAACATCAGAACATGGTTAATCCCATCACTGTATTACAGAAAAAACTAATTTATTATTATAACTTTTTGATATGATGCAAGATTTTTTTTTTAAATTGTAAGTTTCACATGTAATATTTACCCCACTAATGTCATGACACCCAACCAGCAGAATCTCCCACATTCCTCGTCCAGCCCCATTGTTCCCCCCTCTGCGTTGCTTCAAATGACCCCTCTGCCCTGCCAGGCTCTAATCCAATTAGCTTTAGGCCTAATTATGGTAGAAGTGACTGATTACCATTGTTTGCATATAGGGCTGGATGAATAGGAAGTGATTAGCGAGCAGGCTGGCGTTTGGTAGCTATTAGCACCTCTGCTCACCTCTCATAGACCTTGAGGGGAAAGAAAGGGGATCCCTAGTTAAAGACTTTGTGTGTGTTAAATGTACAGATCAATCATCGCTGGTTGAGTGAGAGATAGGAGTGAGTCTGAGAGAGATGGGTCCAGTGTGAGGACTGGCAGACTGGGATTGTTTAACTGAACAGAGATGTACTTAATGGAGCTGATGAAGTAGCACTCTTCGCACAACACAGTGACCATAACAATGTTCATCACATCTTAGTAGAGCGATTTGGGATTTTAAAAATGAACAACACAAAGTGCCCCATCCCCATCCTGCACGTTTTGTACAACCACATTTTGATGTAATTACAGCATCCCAGTCGTTTTCTGCCTGAACCCTGGTGTTCTTCCAGGATTACTCTGTTTTTTCAAGAGGATGTATGGAACTGAAGACCAACACGCCGCCTTCGCTGACCCCCCCCCCGTCTTTATGTTGTTAATGTGTTGCTTTCATGTTCATAGGTATTCTGCAACCTCCCACTGTGTCTAATAAGACTCAGTGTGAGATATGATTTTTTTTTTAACCTAATGTTGTCATTCTCATCTAATGAAAGGGCAGTGCCCCCCACGGGCTGCAGCCTCAGACCCATCTACCCATGTCCGTTATGTTTGCTGGTTTGTTGTTCTTTGGATGGGCTGCACTTAAATGTGAATTTCCCCTCTTAAGGATTAATAAAGTATACCCATTCATTCAATCAGTCATTCATTCATTCATTAACTATGACCAGACTGATCCCTGTGGTTGTTGAAGAAAATGAATCCCAATAGCATCATGCTACCACCACCATGTTTTATAGGGAGGATTATCAGTTCAGACTGATATTCCAAACACACATCTTCTATGGTGTATTTTTACTGTGCTTATTGTAAACACAGAGCCTCTTCATTAAGTATGTTGATTTTTGACTTTTTTAGGGGTGTCAGAGGAAAGGAAATAGTTATTCTTATGAAGACCCTAGAAGGCTTTATATCAGTTTTTTCCATTTCTCAATTATGTATTAATTTGTGTTGCTCTGTATTATAAAAATGTCCAAATATTTTACAAAATCAAAAACATGTATGAGAAAATTAGAAAAATATACATACTTTTGCAAAAAGCTGTTTTGTTTTCGCATTGAGTCATTTAGTCATTTAAAACCGATTACACATGTTACACATTAAGTTTGTATGAATTTACTAAATGTCTTATTATTGTTTTGTCTGTCCGCCAGCTGTACCCGGAGACGGGGCCCAGACAGGGAGGGACCATGCTGACCATCACCGGTGAGAACCTGGGTCTGCAGTTCAAAGACATCATAGGCGGAGTCCGCATCGGGAAGGTGCAGTGCATCCCTCAGGAGGATCAGTTCATCAGCGCCGAGCAGTACGTTGACACCATCAGATGTCTTCCCATCCATTCACATTACGTCTAAAACGCTCCACTTCCCCTGCTTGTTCTAGTCCCATATCGAAGCGACACTGGGCGTTAAGCACAACATTCTCTCTCTCAGACACCGTTTCATAAAACCTGTAAAGGTTAAAAGCTGTTTCCTCCTCTCTAACAGAACCAATTCCTTTCAAAGCGCCCTGAGCTGTGCATGGTACCGCCGCTGCGCTGCAGACGTACAGTCTATGTGAATGTGACGGCAGATAACAATGAACTTTCATTACACAAATAATGACAACGAATAAACTGAATCATGTTGCCTCCTACGCCGGATTCATTTTTTTTTTTCGACTCTTCTGATTTTAAGATGCACCAAATTAATAGTATTTTAAAATTGAAAGTGGGTGGTTTTCATCCTATGAAATTGCTTCGAAGCTAAACGGTTGTCATGTGAACGCCTCCTCTCATTAAGTTATATTTACTGCTTTCTTGGAAATTCTGAATCACAGCGGGTGTCGTAGATTTAATTTAACTCTCATTTAATAACTGCAACAGTACATTCTGGGAAGCGCATTATTTGCAACAGCCAGAAAAGTCCCTTCGCTTTATGTTTCAGCACAGTCTGTTTTAATATGACTGGAGTCTTTGTTTTAACTGCGAAAGGTCACCTTATCTGTACAGAGCTTTTTTTATGTCAGATATAAGTAATATCATGTGAGTCATGCATTACTCTTCAGTTGCCATCAAAAAGGTAAACAGTGCCCTGTTGTAGCTACTCAGAAATAGCTTGAGTTTCATTATGTTTTGGAAAATTATTAATAGCCCTTGATTATTGTTCACATGTTGTCACCTTGAAACCACAGGCTTTAATTTGTTAATTCAGATTTTTTGGGTGGGGGATTTTAGACCAACACAAAGGAGGACAGTCACAATAGCAGTGCTGTTAGGTCACTAATGGGGTAATTAAGGTTTAGTGTTATTGTTCTGACTACAATTTATAAGTGTGAGGCTTCCAACCAATGTTCAGAACTGAAGAAGCCTCTTGAATGAGAGATAAAATGTCTTCTACAATCTAAGTAAGTCCAGTTGCCTATTAGAACCACCTTTCACTGCAATTACAGCTGCAAGTACTTCAGGTTATGCATCATCCAGCTTTGTAAAGTTAGAGACTATACTGTGTTTCTGTTATTTTTCCGCTAATAGCCAAAACTGAGTATGATTAGACGAAGCATATGTACATTTTCTGGGGTTGTTTTCTTCTAGACTAACTGGGTTTGATCCAGGATTTCCCTGTATTTATTTTTATCCATCTTCTCATCAATTTTGACCAGCATCTCTTTCCCCTACTGATGAAAAGCTTACCTGCAGCATGATTCTGCCACCGACCAACTTTCCTTATGAAGACGGTGCTGATAGGTGTGACCTTGTTTTACCTTTTCTCCACACTTAGCATTTTGCTTCTCGTGTAACCAGAGCAATTTCTTTGCAAACTTGTTTGTCTTCCACCAATAGTTCTTCGAATGTTTATTATATAGTAATACTGAATTACACACAGATGGATTTTATTTAATACGTTTTGAATCCATTTAAAATTTTTGTGACGTAGCTTGATTATAAACACTTGCTATTTGAAAACAATCTGGACTAGTTGTCCTTAGCCTTAAACATTACTCTCATGTCTCATAGAAGTAAAATACAGGTTTGTGGTTTTAAGTGACAAAATGAGAAAAGATTTAATGAGTATGAAAAGTTCGCAAGGAACCCAACAGGAGTTGCAGTCTCTATCTTATATTGAATTCCTTTTTCAGAGAAGCAAAGAATAAAAAAATTTGGTACAAGGAAGAAATTTGGGACGCTCGTGACAGTTTGAGACGTCTATGGTATTCACATCCTTACTATGTAGCTGTCAGCTGACACAAATGTTTCATTTGCTGAGTTTTGCTGCACAGCCCCAGCTGACTTAGTTTTCTGTCTGCCTCCTCACTTAGAAGGAAAGGCAAAAAATGTGACTTTGATGGTTTGACAGTGAAAACAACAGAACACAGCGCTGCTCTCCCCAGTGATGACAGGTGTCGCCAAAATGGGTAGTGACATGTCAATTGTGATCTATAATTTACGAACTCTGATTTTGTTTTTCCGTTTATAGCGGTGGATTCAAGAGGAATAAGGGCGAGTTTTTCTCACAGACTGTCACATTGAAGCATAAGTGTGGTTGCATTTAGCCATTAGATCAACCTGAACAGACCGATCTCTGGACTGATCAAGGATTTGGGGAGGGATGATTTTTGTAAAACTGACCTCATGACACAAAAATTATTCCCAATTCCTTTATTTTTTTTAATCAAATGTTTGACATAAAATGTAAAAGAAAAGCTACATAGCTCCCTGTTTCTATATGGAGTAAAAAATGTGTAAAATAAAACCAAAAATAACAAGGCCATGATCTTATGTTACTTTTTAGATTATTAAATAAATGATGGCATTCATTATTTCTAACTATAAATTAGGCTGAGCAGTCTTTGTCTTGAATCATTATAAGTTATCTATATAGGAACCAGAGGCAACATCAAACTGTGTATGAGATGCATGTTACTTAGTTCTTCAGTTAAAGTATTGACCATGTTTTAAAACAAACCAAAAAAAAAAAAACATGACCCAGAGGTTAAGCTATTCTTAACATATATTAGAAATTATCATGTTTAGCTTTGCTAGCTGTGACCATCAGTCTCTTTATGTTTTCTTCATGAAGATGTTTTTTTTTTTTTTTTTTTTTTTTTGTGCTCGGAAGTCAAATTTTCTGAGTTTCCAGTCAAAAATATGACAAAATCCTAATTCCAACTGGGAATCTCCAAGCTTTTAGAGTAACCCTAAGATTATGTTATAATATGCCTGCCAAACATAATTTAGTGATGATGGTCGATATAAATTTAATAGTGCTTCTGTATGAACCTCTGCTTCTGTATAAAGTTCTGTCGGACAAATCTAAAATATCTTTAACATGTTCTGTTTGTACATTAATGTATAAAACGGAGAAAAACGTTATTTTGTCCAGGAGGAGTAAATGCTGCAAGTCAGTGACTCGATGCAATTTGCTGAGTTTCCTCAGAGAACTTTTTGAACTAATTTGAATAATTGAGTTTAATGTACTGTTTGATAAAGAGGATTAATTGGATTGCATTTGTGATTGAATTTACTTTTTTTGTAAAGTACCTTGAGACGACATTTATTGTGAATTGGCGCTATACAAATAAACCGAATTGAATTATTTTTGGCTTGTAATATTAATAGTAGTGCCTCAATGATTGGCTAATTCCATCTTGCAACCACTTAATAATTGTGGTTTGATGCACTTTTCTGCTCTGAGTTTTGTTTTCCAAGTCGAATACAAGATAAGACCAACTATTAATCTCATTCAAAGGAAGGTCCCTAGTCAAATTAACTCAGGACAACAATACAAAGTGCAAAAAAATTAAACAGGCTATGGAAAATAGACTAGAAATACAAAAAGACAAGAATAGACTATGGACATAACTGCATTTCAATACTAGAGGTGACTTAATATGCGTGAGAGGTTATTTCACAGATCCTTCTGACAGAAGGATGACAACAGAATACACCTAACAATTTTAGAGCAGTGAGTATGCAAAAATCTGCATTAATAACATTTTGTACACTGAGGATGTATCAATTTGCCCCTGAAAGAGCTGCCCACAGCCTGCACCATCTGTAGACTAAATGTGAGACTTCCAAATGATTGCCAACATTTCTTAGTCCAGCAGGATTTGGGTGTGATATATCTCCTAAAAAAAAAAAAAAAAAAAAAAAACACTCCAAATTTGGTATATGCTTAATGTCTTGTTTAAAATTAGCCAAAAGTAAGTTTTGCAACCTTTGTGGTTCCATCTCAACTTTTACTACTTTCACTTATGATAATACTCGCAAAACTAGTATTATTTCCTCAGTAACAGCATCTATGTCGAAGAGTGTTGTCTGGGTGAACGGCTAGCGGTTAGGTATAATGTGTCTTCTGATTTTATAATGGAAGATATTTTTTACCAATTAGGGCAAAGCGTAAAATTATCCAATTTCAGTCACCAGCTGATTACTGGGTACATCTGTAGTTTAACCTTTTCAGCTCTGATGCTGCAAATCTGTTACAGCGCCACGCTAAAGAGGAGGAGGGCGTGGTAGGCAGTTAGGCTGTCATCCTAATTATAAGTGATGTTAGCCATATGGAGCCATTAGTGGCCTGATTTCACTCGATGTTCCTGTAACCCCATCAAATCTGGAGAGGAGTGTTTAGGACTGACAGCACAGTTCAAAGGTCAGCATCTAGAAAAAAAGAGGGGCGGAGGAGGTCCTCTAACAGCTTGGTAAAAATGTGAACACATTGTTCTCACTACCGCTCTTAATCCTTTTTGTTCTACCTGCACTTGTTATCCACCTTTCACCTGGTCTCTGTTTCTTTGATTGAATTGAAGGAAATAGAACTTTGTCATTCGTCTCAGTCATTAAACATTGACAAGCTGGGTTTGACTTCACTTTGGGAAAACCCTCTAGTGAGGAAGAAAGTTATTGCTTTATTAGTAGTAATGTGTCACAATATGATAGGTTTCACTCTGTTATTTTACATTTCAACTTATTAATTTAAATGAGGTACCTTTTAAGTACTTAAGTGCCAGCTCGGTGTAGCCAGCCATCTTCTGGTCGGCCTTGTTGCAGCTGAAGCCGCGTTTCTAACTGAGAGATGTCCAGCATTTTAATCGCAGCCCCCTGTCATACCAGGAGACCTGGGAATAAATGAAAGGGAAAGTAAAAACAATTGATGTGCGTGGCATCGGAATGTGAAATTCATTGTCGCCGCTGCGCCGAGGTTGCTATGGCCACCTGCAGGGAAGGAAGGAAGCAGCAGAGTTAACAACTTATCCCAGGGTGGGGAAGCTGAGGAGATGTGTAAGATATGAGCACGTTCAATTAATCAGCCTCTCTCTCTTTAATGTTCTCTCTTCTTTTCTGAGCTCTCTCTTCCTCTCTCTCTGGTCTGCACTCTCGCCCTTTCTCTCTGTCTCATTCGTTCGCTCTGGCTAATTAACAGTCAACTGTGTCTCCAGTGGCTGAAACATGAAGTTTGTGTGTTTGTGCGTATGTGGTGTGCGTGTGTGTGTGTGTCCCTGCAGGCTGCACCACCACTCTTCTCGTCGCTCGATAATTTCTCCAGTGGATTTTCATTTGGCCAGCCAGCGCCCAAGGCCATGTGCTCTGCTTACGGTTCTACAGTATGAGCTAATGCAGGCTTAGTGTACACAGGAGCAGAGAAAGCTCTTCCATTTCAGATGAGATTTTTTTTTCTGAACATTTGTTGTTTTATGAAGGACACACTGTAGCTACAGGACAGACAGATTTTAGACTCACACCGACGGATTAGGAAGAACACAGTTTTTCTGTTCAGAACATCGTGAAGTTCGCTTGCGTGTCACTTTGTATCTTTCTTCTCCAACATCATTTTTTGTTGCAAGTTTTTCTAAAACGGGGTGTGAACTAAAGCAGTTTCCATCATGGAACACTTTCACCTTTCGCTGCCGTCCTTCACTCCTTGTATATCAATCCCCATAACATGCTGCTATGAAATGGATAGCCCTAAGTAGGTGAAAATAAATAATGTGATTAATCTGAATTATATAATATTTATGCATTAAAATTTTCAGATTAATTGTATGTGTTAGTGTGTTATCTTTTATGACAGACAAATAAATGAAACTTGCATTTCTTAACAGGCCTCTAAGAGTTCTATTTAAAAGTGATAATAAGTCATCTATTGACTTTTATTTATTATTTATGCTTGCAAATGTTCTTTTCAAAGTGCGCTAACAACTACATACACTGCTGGTCTTGAAGTTTATGAACACTCATTTTACATATACTTCTGCCGACTCCACAAACTGAACTGCAGTCTTTAACGCCGCTGTGTTTTCCGTCTCTTCTAGGATAGTGTGTCGACTCCTTGATGCAACGGGTTACAGAGTGCAGGAGGCTCAGGTGGAGGTCTGCGTGGGGGAACAACCCTGCATCAACCCCGACTACAAAACAGTTTCATCAAAGGCCTTCACCTTTGTGGCAAGTGTTTCTAATTTAAAATACAGCTATGACAACAGTTTCTGCGCTGATTTTGTAATTGCGTTTGACAGCCATGTTAAAAGCAGAGAGTTATTCCTGACATGTTTACCCTTCGTCCCCTTCATTAGTCTCCATATTTTTCCCGTGTCCAACCCTCCGCTGGTCCTCTGTCTGGAGGAACTAGGATCACCATCGAAGGCAGCCATCTTAATGCAGGCAGCGCCGTAATTGTGAGGATCGGCCTTCACCCGTGCACCTTTGAAAGGTAAAAATAATTATTATGTTTAAAATGCATTTAAGATTTTGTTTTTGAACTGTTGCCAATCGTTGTTTTTCACTTCACACGTTTTGAGATGCTTTACTTTTAGTTGACGCAATATTGTTGCATTACTAAAGGGAGTGTAGTGTATCAATTAAACCTCAATTTTTATCAACAGTGATGTACACATATCTTGACTGTTGCAAGATTTTGAAATCAAAATTAGCTAAGGTTACTGCTGAAACAAGTTTTGGTGTTTTCAAATTGTTTTGGTTGGAGTTAGAGATGCAAGCTGAATTCACCATGTCTCAGCTTTACTTGCCCTGACCAACGACCTTCTAGTTGAAATTTCAATAATCCGAATAGGGAATCGTCTTTAGGCATTAGCAGTTCATGCCAACAATAATTTATCTATTTATTAGTATCAGTAAAGTGTTTAAAATGACGTGTGAGGAACCACAAAGATGTACAAACCTATTTTTAAAATTAAAATATATTTAACTACAATGTGTCTGCTGTTCATTCTGGCTGCCGGTGAGAAGAAAATCTTCAATAAACAGAAATTTCAAACGGAGAATAGCAAATTTGCTGTTTCTTTTCTTTTTAAGCTTTCTATCCCTCTCTGTCATCACACATGATGGCTTTGGAAATGCTGGCGGTCTTTTGGAAATCTTAATTAAAGGACTTGCATTCTCTTAGGAATACACACGCACGCTGCTGTTTTAATAATTGTAGCTCTGAGCTGCACTAACTGCTCTAATAGCTCACATGACATGCTCTCTCACACATACATTGTGAGGTCACCTCTACTACTAATTCAAAGGGTTAGTCATTTCTTATAGATCATATAGAGAAATCAAAATTGGCTGAGATTGAAACCTGCAAATTGATCGTTTTACCAAAAAAAATAAAAACTTTTGTCAGATAGTGGCCCCCAAATTCTGATCAGCAATCTCTAGTTATTTGTTGTTGTTTTTTCTCACGTTTCTTCATAGCCAATAACTATTGTTTCTCCTTCATCTCTTTTGGTTAGATTCAAACCAGCTTCCATTCTCTCCCTTTATTTGAAGTGTGCCATAATTATGTATTAGCAGTTTCTGGTTACTGTTTGTGATTTGCGGCAGGTCTGAGGAATGCAGCGCCTAAGTTGATGATCTGCAGGACTGTAATTTACAGCAATTTTGAGAATGATAGTGCAGCGTTCTCAGAGGAAACTGATATCACTGTTCAGCCATGTTGTGAAAGGCTTAAGTGCGAAACCCTCGTTTTGTCAGAAATATGACTATAATTTGAAAGGAATTATGTGGTTGCGAATGTTTGCAGTAACAAATGTAGCTTGTGCTGAACCTTAGTCCTTATATATATTTTTTTAGAAATAGTTGTTTTGATTGATTATTTAGTTGACAAAGTGTGCTATCAGTTTCATATTTATATTTTTGTGCTCGGCTAAGACGTGCCAGGGCTACACAACAAGATGTAAATTCACTTATATATGACCCATATTTCACAATTAGTTTTTTACTTGGCAAACCGGTAAGAGCTTGTAGTTATACATTTGAAAAAAACTTTTAATCACTCAGAAAATTATTCCTACTGTCTACTTTTAGAGCCAGTTCTTTTTCATGTGTGTTTTGAAAGTTGCTTCCTTCTCTGATGCAACAAGTGACGGGTTGAATTAATGAGCTTGGATCCTTCCAGATTTTTTAAGCACATCAAAAGAAAAAGTGGAAACCAATTTAAAGCTCTGTAGCACATCACCAGAAAGGTGAATATAATAGTCTTGGCCTTTCATTCACTGAGCAGCAATAACCTTTATGGCCAAAGTAATGACCTGGTTGAGTCTATCTTTTTAATGCGTCTTTGTATTCAGTGGGGCCTTTGCTTTAATCAAAGCCTATTTACCCCGAGTCACTCATCCTCTTATCTCCCCGTGCAACCCCCGTTTTCTTTCCTCCTCCTTTTTTCTTCCCATATCCTCTCTTGGCTTCTTTTGTGTGGCAGCAACCTTGTCAAAAAATATGTTCGCCGCACCACAGGCGCTCTTAGACTTCGACGACGTTGTGAAAGTGGTTGTCATGGAAACACAGCACCAGAGGAATGTGGAAAATCTTTTCCATTTCTTTTTCTTTTTTTTTCTTTTTAATTGTCCTTCAATTTCATCCCCTGCTCTGTCTCCTCTCGGTCTGAGGACGTCGTTGTTATTGGAACTGGTCCCTCCCTCGGGATGCAGCAGCAACACGTTCAACAATGCCGCCCGATAACCCAGATTTTTGGTCAGTTGCCCGAATCTCGCCCTGGAAAACTGCAAGTTGCCAAGAACGGGCTCCAGGAATTTATTTTCACACCTCTTCTCCTCCATCTTCCATCTTCGTTTTACTTGCACAGAGGATCTTGAAGGAAGAGTTGTGTATAGATCGGCTTGCTCCCTTCGTGATCAGATTGCTCCAGAACATTGTAGAAGCATCTGCAGGAAAACTGAAGGACTTAAAAAGATTATTGATTCACTCACCGGACCTTACAAAAGTGTTCATACCCCTACTTATACACACATGCATTCTTGCAACTTTTCCATATTTTGTCTTGTTACAACCATAAACTTAAGTGAGTTTTATTTGACCAAATAGTACATAATTATGATAATTTCAGATTTGCAGAATGAAAAGGATGGTTTGACTTGATTTTCTAAATTTTATAAGCAAAAATGAAAATTGCTCAGCATTCATTCCGCATTCTGATTCAATAAACATTAGGACTGCTTTTCACCTCAATCACTGTAGCCATAAGTGTTTTCAGCTGTGCCTCTACTAGCTTTGCACATATACAAATTGAAAAATGTGCAAATTCTTCAATCCAAAACAACTCAAGCTCTATTAGACTAGATGGGGATATATTTTCAAGTTTTAGCACAGATTCTCATTTGGCGTAAGACGTAGTTTTTGTCTGAGTTGTTGTAACATGTGAACATGCTTTGGTCTGAACTACCAGAACTGGATTATGCTGGATTTTATTAATGGGTTTTAGTGAAATGTGTCTAATTAATTTAGACGCTGTACCTTTTTTCATAAATAAGCCGTGTGTCATTTTCTTTCCAAAGAATTCTCATAAAGTGAAATGGAACTTATGGTTATGATGTGGTAAAATGTGTGAAAACATTAAAATGCTTTTACAGTAAAGAGGTGCAGAATTTTATTCTAAAAGCATATACTCAAGCTCTCATAAAACCTTTCCCAATGATGCCCAAACTTACTGTTACAAAGCTGTTGCATGAAGTTTCTCAGCTGGTTGGAGCTGGTTGTGTCCATCAGAGAGAGGGTTACGTCACTCTAGGAGACGACCAGCTACATCAGCTTTTTCAGATCTGTTAGCCAGAAGAAACACAGGAGGGGAGGGAGAGACAACTAAGAACTTCACCACATTGTGGTTTTAGCTCTCAGTCAAAGATATTTGCCTCGTGGATCAGTAATTCCCAACAAGAAGTTGTACGTGCACCTCTGCTATTTTATTGTGCCTCTTAAATAATTTATGAGCTATTTTAAAGATTTGTTATTTCTTTACAGTCTGAGACCTTGGAGCAATAAGTTGAACCTCCATCTCGTCTCTCCGTCTTGTCCCGTTTCTTCTCATCCAGGCGGAGCAGCAGGGAGATTGTGTGTGTGACGCCAGCGGGGCAGTCCCCGACCCCCACTCCGGTCATGGTGGACATCAACTCTGCAGAGCTGAGGAACCCAGAGGTCAAGTTCAACTACACGGACGATCCCACCATCCTCAAGATTGAGCCTGACTGGAGTATCGCCAGGTACGGGAACCGCCTCAACCTTTCCGCAACTCTTCTTGAAATTCAACCTTATGAAATGATTGCCACAGTTTAGAGGAAATTTAAAACAGGTTTGATTGTCGATAGTAAATGCTGTGATTTGAATGACCCTCTCTGGTTTCCATATGGCTGAATCTTGCTCTGACATTGAATAAATTAACATGATATTTGATATTTTGTTATCTATAATTTACATCTGTACAGTGTTTTCATCTCCGATTCTGCTTGATGTGGTGTCCGTCTGCAGAACACACACAAAACCTCAATACATTATTAATCCTTTGAGGTCGTTAGACCACCGGTTAAGACTCTTCTTTTAAAGGAGCGCAGCCATCCTAACTCAAGCACGAACTCTCCGCGAAGCGTGATAAATGTTTTATTTGCCTGCACGTTCCCTGTCTGGTTCTCAAACAAAAGCAAAGTTTCCCTCTCCATCGTCACCCTCATTTCTGTTTCTTAAAGCGTTTATGTTTCAAAACGCTTTAAGAAGCGTTTTGAAACATAAACGCTTCTTAACTAAACCTTTTATGTTTCAAAAGTAAACCTTTGAGAGCAGAACAGGGGTAAAAAGAGGCTCCTGAAGCAGTGCACTGCTGACTGATGAGCTGAAACAGAGATGTATCTGTAAATATTTCTCGACTTATTGAAATCAGCCTCCATAGCCACAGGAAGATTTCCTCTGCAAACTCAAGCTGCCATGGAGAGGGGAAGCAAACCAAAGCTGGAAGCTTTCACATCCTAATGGGCTCTCAAGCATGACCTAGAAACTCCTCTGCTGTTCGGTTCTGAAGGGACACCAACACACTTTCAACTCTCTAGTTATTTTTAAAGTGCTATGTAGTTCCAGGAAGTTCTGCATTTTCTTTAATTCCTTTTAGACTTTCAAAATATTGCAATTGCAGAAGTAAGTATTCAGAAATACTAAGCAAAATATAGAAACGTTAGTTAGTTTTGGAGAGAAACTAACTGGTTTCTTGTTGAACAAAGTCCAGATTTGGTGCCGTTCAAAATATTTCATGTATCTAGAAGTTTTCCCGTTTTATTTAGTTGTATCAAAAAACTTCAATTTATTTTATTTGGATTTTATATAATAGACAAACCATTAGGAAGTGGTGAAGAATTGTAACTTTGGGGGAACGGGACATGCGAGTTTCAAAATGTTCCCATCAAATGTGACTAGCATTACTGTCTCTACAGAAGAAAAGCATCCAGGCACATGATGTTGTCTAGTATGGTTTATCATTTGTATGGTGTGTTAGTGTGATATGCAATGTTGGTTTTCTGCTACGTAGATGATTTGGTAAGCAGGCTAAAAAGATTCATTTTTGTTTTCATCTGACTAGAGCACATTTTTTAGGCATTTATTTTGTAACTCAGGTGGCTTGTGGCAGAACGCAAGTGAGACGTTTTTATGAAGTGATTTTTCTTTAAAAGGGCTATCGTCTTGTCAACACAGTTGTCCTGTCAGCATATTGCCACACCTGAGCTGTGGATCTCTGCAGCACCTCCTGAGTTACCATAGGCCTCTTGGCTGCTTCTCTGGTTAACGCTGTCCTTGCTCGTCTTGTCATTTTCAATGTCTCAGTAGGTTTGCAGATGTGCTATGCTTTTTCCATTTTCAGGGGTTGGATTAAACGGTGTGCTGTGAGATGTTCAAAGCTTGGTGTTTTGTTTTATGAACTAACCATGCTTTAAATGTCTCCATAGCTGACCTGTCTGATCAGTTCTCTAATAAATCTCCGAATACAAAGGCATGCCACAATTTTTTTTTTTTGTTTGTTTTTCTTAAGTAGTTTTAAGTCTGTGTAAAATGTGGACAAATTCAATTAATTCCAATCTTTTTCAAGGCACTTAGTATTTAACTCAACCCTGACTGCTGTACCAAGTCCCATTTTTCCCACTTCAAACGTTGTGTCAAGTGTAGCACTCATCGTCTGCGTTGTCACAGGGGGCTGAGGTGAAAATAAAAGCGTTTAAAAACTCTGCAGGGAAACAAACTCTCACATCACAAGAATTGGGTGTGAAAGGATGAGGAATCTTAAAAGGATGGAACTGAGGATTGAGAGTTAGAAAACAGCAAAAGCTACAACCTTGAGGGAAATGACCCCAGTGCTTGATTCGAGTTTGTTGGTTTTTTTTGTTGTTTTTTTTTTTTGTTTTGTTTTTTTACTTTGTGCACCCAGGTGAGGAGGTACATGGTTCACCTGACCAATCAGGCTTTTTTTTTTTTTTTTTTTTTTTCAGAATGCTGATTTTGTCACGGTTTCTCCTTTGGCCACTGTGTATTTTTAGGGAGATGCACTGGCTATTTTTTTCTTCAGGAAGAAGCATTCTTAAACTGAAAGCACTGACACATGGCTCTGTAGTCATTACACATCATAATGGTGTCTTACTAAAAATTGCATAAAGGTGTGGTTTGTAACATTTATAAAAGCATGTTACTCACATCTCTGTTAAAACTGTCACTATGTCTTTACAGTGAGTCATATAATCTGTGGAACAAAAATCTCCTCCCGGTGCTCCTTTTGCCATCTCCAGAAACACTCCAATAGAGGTCAGAAATAACCAATCACAGCCAGGAGGAGGGACTTAGGGCTGTCAATCATGCACTAAAACCCTCCTCCGCGCAGCGCATACAAGCTTAAGATTGCTGGTTGGCTGCAGCTGTGGCAATACTGAAGAAACAACCCAACCTTCCTGGAAAACTGTTTATCTATCTTCATCGGTGGCCTGTGCATTTATGAGAGGTTTCAGTGTGGGGGAGGAGCTGCAGTGGAGCAGATATCAAGGGGAAGGCTGTGAGCAGCGGGTACACCAGGGTGATTAACACTGCTAAGCCCTCCACCTGACTTTGATGTATTTGTGCAATTGGCTGTGGAACCACAGAGAGAAGAAAGAGGAACTTGATTTTGTTTAACAGTCCTATTACAACTTTAAAGTAATGCCTACAAGCCTCCTGCACATTCTGGAAGCGTCTGGCATTTGATGCAGGTATTTTCCAGATGTTTGAAAACCTTTTGAAAAATCTGTCATTGATTCTTAGTGAAATATAAACTGTAAAGGAAAGTATAGAATTTTGACAAGTGTTGCCTGTCAGAGTTTTGTTATATTGATACATGTGTGTTTACCTCGCTGTTCTACAGCTGTGGTTTCTATTCTTCCACCAACAAAGCATATAACCACATGTGAAGCGTTCTCATGTGTTCCCTCTCCACCCCAGAAACCACACCGTGTGGCCTCCTGGAAGCCTCTCAGCCTTTTCTTGGCTCAGGTGACGTTCCCGTCCTGCTTGGTCTCGGTCCATTTCAAGGCCAATTTTACTAAAAGCTGTGCAATTTAAATCACCACCCCCACCCCCACCCCCAATAACAGCTTTGTTTGGCCCAAACTCAATACAGCCAACTCGAAAATTGAGAATAGGCTTGTTGTATGTCTTTATTTTATAATGCTAAGCTACATGGTTTATGTAGCGCTGCTGAGAACAGACAAACATGACCAGTGAATTCTTTCACACAATATAAGCTTAAATACAGAACATGTTTTTTTTTTTTTTTACGACAGTACTTTGCCTTGTTCGGGAATTGTTTGAGCCAAAGCATCTTCAGCCAGTGCATCATTTTTATGCCGGGGGTGACTCACATTAGCTCTGGACTTGGATAAGTTGTGAGCTAACTTAAACAGAATCTGTCAGGAAGCCTCGCGTCAGATAAAGTTCAGCCTCATGGGCCAGCAGAGGCTGTCGACGAGGCCGTGTGGCGATACGGGCATCTCGCCCACATTATCCCATGTCCCCGCCGGTCATCATCATATATTCCCATAAAGGTCAAAACTGTGTGTCTTGACACCTGTGCTTATGTGCATTTCCTATTAAAAATACCAGAATGCAGCGATATTACACTGCTTGTATGTCCTCTGACTGCTGAGATATAGTGAATAGAGGCCAGAGGCTTCTGTGGTCTGAAATAACTACATATTCACCTCGTTTTCACCCCTGCCTACATTTGGGTTTAAACAAGCTTTTAACATTCAGATGACGGTTGTAGCATCACACTCATTACAGCAAAAATGGTTTCCATGAATAAGCAGGTGAAAGGCTGCACATTATTGGTGAATTGCCATCGGAAGGGTCCTGCTGAATCCCACAGAGAACAGATTTAGTCACTTTTATCTCTGCATAAAAGCAGCAGGAAAACACAGTGGGAAGCATAAGAGCTTATAAAAATCATGCTTTTCTTTTGCTGTTGCATAATTGTCAATTTCATTTTTTTTTGCTTTTAATAAGCTGTTTTTTTTTTCTCCATATGTATTTCTTATAGTGGGGGCACGATGCTGACCATAACTGGAACCAACTTGGCCACCATCAAAGAGCCCAAAATGAGAGCCAAGTACGGAGCGGGACAGTCAGAAAATGTGAGTTTCAGAGTGTGCACCTGCACTTTTTTTTTTCTTTATTATTATTAATATTATTGACAGCACAAGAACAGCCACTGATTGGATTTGGTAAGTGAGAGGAAAAATTACAAATATTACACATATTTTTAATGGCACAATAACAGTCTTAAGATCAGTTTTGATGGATTTAACATGTTTGGTTCAACTTAAAAAAAAAAACATGTATTTGAATTTAAATTATTGCAACATCAAAATAAAAATTAGACTGTCATCTTTTAACATATCTGTACATGTGGCTTAATATTACCAGCTACCTTATTAAGTGCACTTTGTTGAACTGGGTTGATGTTAATCTCCTCATTCAACACATCTCAAAGTTGCTGTACTGGTTTGAGATTTGCTGACTTGAGGCCATTGGAGTGCAGTGAAATCAATGCTTTGTTCAAGAAACCAGTTTGAGTTGGTTTGAGCTGTATGACATGGTGCAACACCTACTAACATGTGGTCAGACTGGTTGGACATGTTGGCAGCAGTATGTGGTGTGATGGTTAAACAATGCTCAGTTGGAGCCTAAAGTCTCCCAAAAAAGTATCCCCCTCTGCCATTTGATTATACCAGCATCGCCAGCAGCATGAACATTTTAAACAAAGAATGATAAATCCATGCTTTCATGTTGTCTATGGCAACTTCTGAGCCCTCCTATTTCAGCATTGCTGCTGAAATCAAGTCTTGTCAGACATCTTCATTCTAGTGTTTGAACTTCCCATGTCGATGGATGAGTAAATGCTAGCCTCAGTTTCCTGTTCTAGGCTGACAGGAGTTTCATGTGGGTTGATGTGGCTCTGACACAGTTTTCCACATATCTTGAATGTAACAAGTGTATGCGAGTTATTATCTAGATTCTGGGTACCGTTTTTTCACAGGATATCAGATGTTTGTTTTATACTCTAGACAGCCATTCAAAATCCTTTAAATTGTCTTTTTTCTCTCTCCATTTTGATACTCGGTGTGAACTTCTGCAAGTCACCATGTCTAGATGCCTAAATGTACTTCTGCCATGTCATTGAGCAGTTAACAGGTGTACTTAATAAACTGGTCAATGAGTGTAATTTTGACTTCTAATTAATATGTGAAGCAAGAAGGGGGGGGGGGGGGGGGGGGGTGTTCATCAAGCCTGTGTGTGCGTGTGTGTGTTTGTAGGTGTGGGTCTGTTTGGAATATCGTGAAGA
>CAEGAE010057725.1:0-73407 GCA_903067095.1 Girardinus metallicus
TGTAACTCTAAACAGGCGGGTTTTTAGTCGAGATTTAAAGGCACTCAGTGTTTCAGCTGTTTTACAGTTTTCTGGAAGTTGTACTCACAGGCCGTGTTTAAGATAAATGCATTTGTATTAGTTGTGATTTATTTGTATTCATGTTTGATGTTGTCTTTAATTTTTACAGCATCATTTTCAACTTAATGGTTTTTGCGACATCTCTTTTCTAGCTTTGTATTTTCTATATAAACTCAATCAGATTTATTTGCATAGCACATTTCAGTAACAAGGCAGTTCAAAGTGCTTTATATCTTAAAAACACACACAGAAAAATGCAAAGTTGTAGAACACAGTAAGTAATTGTCAAGCGCTGTCATTACAGATCAAAATGTTGATTAATGTTTCATTTATAATGGTTTAAAAGCAACTCTAAACCGGTGGGTTTTTAGTCTTGATTTAAAGGAAACAGTGTTTCGGCTGTTTTACAATTTTCTGGAAGTTCGTTCCAGATTTGTGGTGCATGAAAGCAAGTGTTATATTTTGAAATTCTACATTTACCAAATTATTATTACTTCATGGTGATAACATATTTCTGCAGCTGTTTCCAGGAAAGTACATTTTCATTTTGTTTGTTGTTATCACCTCTGTGGCTCCAGGTTGATAAGGGAACAAAGAAATCTGGGGGATTTTGTCTTTGACAGACAATGTTGGCAGGACTGTGAGTCCTTTTCAAACACCCTCATAGTGTTTTGTGGGAATCTGCCTATGAAGTTGTACTCACAGGCCGTGTTTAAGACAAAATCAGATTAGATGTAGATTACAGAGTATGCTCATTGTTGAAGAACATAGTTTATGATTCAATTAGGTTTCAGCGGGAACACATAAATGTTTTAAGTGTACTAAATGAAAGGTTAAAGCGGATTCTGTTAAAAAAAAAGCTGTCTTATACTGGTGTACAAATCATTGGATTTATGAAGGTGTTTTTGATGTGTAGTGAATTTGTCTTTGTGTTTCTGCAGAACCAAATGGTACTGCTAATGGCATTATAAGAAGTGCACTGATAATCAGTGTAACAGTGAAATTTCCAACAAGGAAATCCTCAGATTATGTTCTTAATGGCAATGCAAAAATGAATTTATATCTTAAAGCATCAATAGATTGTTCTTTCTAAATATTATAATTTCCTTTTTTTGTTTGTTTTTGACAGAAATAAACAAAGAGAGTAGAGAAGTATTTAAATCTGTATAAGAATAATAAAGTAGGATGAAATTAATATGAACCTTAAAATAGGTTTAGATGCCTCTATTTAAGGTTGTCAGTGTAAAGATGTGTGCATTGGTTTAGGACCGTCTACTGCAAAGGCCTGGAGGTCTGGGCCATTTCTTAAGTTGAGGGGATGGCAATTAGGACAGACTTTGTCTGGGGCCAATAGCCGAATTCATTGGCGCTGTTAACAGCCTCAGTAAAGATCAAATGCACTGCCAGCAGATCAAAGAGAGCAGCAGGCAGTTTGAAAGAGGAAGCCACTGCCTAAATTAACTAAGGCTTTCATTCTCCAAAGTCAGGTGGCTAGGGGGACAGGTATGTGAGCAAGATGAAGGTAACACCTGGTCAATGTCCAGAAAAGCAGCGTCAATTAGGCTATAACTGAGGAGTGTGTGTAAATGTGTGTCTGTGCTTGCAGGAACACCTGCCATTTCACTTGAATAGGGAGGTCTGCATTGCCACCTCTCTGCTCTAGTACAGCTGATTGAAGATATCTGGCAAATAAGTATGAAGTTTTATTTAATTAAATTGAATCTTTGATTAACACGCAGCCTAAATCAAGAAACCAAACAACCCACTAGTTTTGCTTGTTTATAGTGCAAGCAAAAGTCCCAGTCAATTGAAGTAAAACATTGTCTAAAGACAGGTATGAAAGATAGATTTGGATGTTTTTGTCCACGTTGATCTCAGTCATTTACTTATTTGCGTTTGGTCATGATGATACCATGGAAATGTTTGGCTCGAGATTGGTTTTAATGCTGCTTCAGTTTACCGGGTGTAGACCAGGCTTACAGAAAAGTCGTTTTCCATTTAAGTAAACTTTGCACTTTGCTTTTAACGCCACAGTGTGTAATGTCTAGAGTTTCAGCTACTCACCCCCACATGGAGAACTGCAGCACTATCTCTGAAACTGTGATCATGGTCATTGTGAAGTGTGATTGCTTGGTAAAACTTATTTACTTGTTAGATCATTGCAAAATGTGCAGAGCCCAGTCGATAATGACGTTTTCAAGCCATGCACAAAGAAAATGAAAACACATGGCTTGTAGACAAAGAGATTACTTCAGCCATATACTCTGATGCTGTGCATTTAAAAGTGTACATCAGGACCCCCAGTCTCCACTGTGGTGTCATAATACACTGATGACTATCATAGAAAAACAGTGATGAGACAATGGTAACCATGCAGCTTAACACCCACATGATAAGCAAAGATTGCTAAAGATAAGCAATCAGAAAACGGTTTTTAAGGAGTCTTTTCTCAGACAGTTCAGTTATTGCCTAACCTTTGCCCTCTCTTGCAAATTGTACCATAACATGTCAGGTAACAGCATGACAGACAGAAGGACGCATGTAGATGACACATTAAGAAACACACTGGATTACCAGACCAATGTCCAAATCTTATGTTACTATTGACAAAAGTAATTTGCAGTGATATGTAGAAGCTGGGTGACTTTGTCTGTGGATCGTATTTCCCACAGCCCTTTTTAAAAATTTGTACATTACCAAAAAAAAGAAAGAAAGAAACCTGGACTAGACAGTGCAGAACATAAGATGGTCCATTGACCTTTGGAGTAGAAGGTTCTGCAGTGGGACTTTTTTCATGTTTCCAAACCTTTGAAATATCTTAAAATTTCACAAACCTCTAGATATTTTCTTTTAACGTTATTTAATAAATTGACACAAATTAATGAATAGATATTAAGTTGATTTAAGATACTATGAAGGTTTTTCATGTCAGAGTAACTAGGGGTTGCATATGAATGGATGCCACAACTTTCAAACTTTCTTTTGAAAAATATTTAAAAACAGTATGTTGTTTTCATTCCTCTTCATAACTGGGATTACCACACAAATCCCAATGAAATGATTTGACGATGGTTGTAACGTGACAAAGTATGGATTAGTTCAAGAGACACACATACTTTTGCAAGGCCCTGTATAAATGCAAACATGTCTGCATCTCAGTGTTGA
Source organism: Girardinus metallicus (assembly GCA_903067095.1). Lineage (NCBI taxonomy): Eukaryota > Metazoa > Chordata > Actinopteri > Cyprinodontiformes > Poeciliidae > Girardinus > Girardinus metallicus. The sequence continues at coordinate 3,226 of CAEGAE010057725.1, forward strand.
CGTCTACTGTAAAGCTGTGCTCTGCTCCGTTTCCCACTGATGTCACTGTTCCTCAGCTCCCTCGGATGACGTCGGTGTTTACTCAGTGTTTACTCCGTGTTTACTCCACTCCTGCCTGAGAGATATCACACAAAGCTACCACGTGTATCCAGATGCCTGGTGAGTGAATTCCACAGCCAGGATCTCCTTTAAGGCTAATCTATTTGGCCTTGGAAAACAGTGACTGCATCATAAGTAATTTGGCCCCTTGTGTGAAGTATGGCAAGAGGTTCTGGCTTTCTACATTGAATTCCACTCCCAGACTTTGCTGTGCCACAAATCTTCTGACTTTGCTTCTACAAAATTCCTTGAGTTTCTCCCTTGAAAGTGATGACTTTCACATTCTGAGAATGTGCGTCATTTTGTCCCGTCTCCAGATTCAGGATGAAGATTCGTTTCCGGGAACGCTCGTTGCTACATGGAGGTGGAAAAAACAACTTTGGAGGTGATGTAATTAACGGCTGCAGCACATTCTAGATGTCTGCAATGTCTCTGTGCTGTGTCAAGTAGAAACAGGGGGCTGGTGGGAGGTAATTACATGTCAGGGTAGAAAACACTGTGCTTCCTAGGGATGTAGCCAAACCTGATTTAGTTTTCCCTTTTAAACTACCTTGACTCCTGGCTGTATCCCACTGGGTGGGAGCTGATGGAGGAATTTATGCAGTTGCTGCCAGTTTTGAATCATTGAATGTTTTCTTTCAACTTCCTAAAGATTTTGACATGAGTTATCAATTTCAGGCATCTCTCCATTCATGCTAGAACTTACAAAACCCACCCAACCTGTCGATCTTGTACTGAGGTAATGGGATCAAACTGTTTTCTTTGAGAAAGAATAAGGCTCAAAATTCCCAGAATTACTTCATGTCTGTTTCATTACCCATAGTTGTTACACCAACTACAGATTTTATACAACTTCAAACTCCAATTATCAGTTTTAACTGATTCTGATGCATGTTTATAAACTTTAATTCAGAAACAGTGCATTTTTTCCACCTGCTGCATGAGTTGAAAAATAATCTTAACAGTGAAATGTTTTCAGTAATTTTTTTATTCTTTTTCCTGAAAAGACCCTAAAGTTACAGAGTCGTGTTTCTGCATCATTGAAAAGGATTAATCAATTAAAAAGAAAAACAAAATATCCTATTTATTCTTTCCCAAGATGAATTGTAGCTCAGTAATTTCCATCCATTATCCATACCCGTTTATCCTGATGGGATTGAGGAGACGGTGTGGGGGCCTGGTCTCCACCAGTCATCAGGGAAGAGGCCCTCTGCACCTTGGACACGTCGCCAGTGCAGCACAAGAGGTTGAATGCAAAAAGACCCGTGGCCAGGATTCGAGAAAATTGTGTCATGGGAGAAAAAGAAAGTTAGTTAAAGTTGAAAACTATGGGGGCTGACAAAAGTGACCAAAGAGCAATGCTAATGGAATTCCTGACATTTTTAACATTTCTGAAAATATTTCTTTTTTTTTTTTTTAATTGGTCTAATTTTTCTTAATAATTTCATTCTTTTTTCTTATTTGACTTGTTCAAAATAAATAAAGATTTCATCTCATCTCAAACCTTATAAATTATAATCTGCATGGACTAAAGCTGGGAGGTCCTGTTGCTCAGCTGCCTCACAATCTGCTGATCCAAGAGAGGGGCACCATTGATAGATTCAGTATATTGATTCACTTACTTAAGATGGCAACATTGATTTGAACATTGGAAGCTCTAAATATGTATGTGTATTTTCTCTGTAGCCTGTTCCTTTGAGACTTTATGTTGAGATTTTCAAATAGTTTCCTAGTCTTGGAGGTAGTCTTTGTCTTGACAGAATTTGACTCATCAAAAGTAACAGCCTGAACAATACACAATACATTTTTTTACTTCATTTTCGAACACCTAATGCCTGGTTCACATGACAAGATTTTAAAATTCTCAGCCAATTTTCAAAACCTGACAGACCCACATATGACGCTAAAAAAATCACAGATATACCAGGTTTGGTCCTGTGCTGTGTACAGCCACACGGTAAATGTAACACCCCACACATCAACAGATTTCATTTATGATCATTCAGATCATAAATGACAGGAAACTCGTAAAACGTCTCGAGATCGTGGCTTTCTGATACTAACCTTTTACTCTCTCTCACCTCCAGTGCAGCATGTGGAATAGCAAAATTGATGAAAGCTCATGTGACATCCCCAAACATCTGCTGGTTGTAGTACTAGATGGATGGGAGGAGATTACTACCTCCAATCAGTCAGGAAGAATGATTACTAGACTAAAGATGTGCAGAAAAAAGGGAGAGTCCTGCACTTCCTTCTCAGACTCGCTGCTCTGGGAGCATAGCAACATATTTCATTTCATGCATCTGCACAAACTAGATCTTTATGCAATCGACAGATTGAGGAGAATAAATTAAATCATTAACAGCTGCCCAGTCTGGGAACCTGATAAATGTTAGCGATAGAGGGAGTGGGGCGTAGAGGAGCCAAGCTAATTATCAACTAATTAGGCATTCACAAGTTGAACTGGAATGGGACTTGGATTGCGGTTGGTTGGAGGAGTTTTGAACAAGGCTGGGGCTGTAACTCTCTGGATCCGACAGTCAACAGCATGCGGTGCAGAGCAGGAGTGGAAAGGTTGTCAGGGCATGATAATCACAGCTCCATAACCCTGTGAACAACTTCAAAGTGGAGCATGCAGCATGCATGGTGCATATCAAGTGAACAGTGCAGAATAGGAGCCACACTCTGGTGTTGCAGAGATCGACTAACAGGTTTCAGATAAGAAAAAAATAAATCTGGGATGTTTTTTCATTGTTCTTTAGGAAATTAACAGCCTCACTTGGAGGAAGTTTAAACTGTAGTCCCCATGAATTGTAGATATTCCTGTTGAACTAGATAACGCTGAAGAAAGTGTGATGTTCGACAGAGTGGGATGGGAATCGTTTTCCCCTTCCTCTGAGCTTCTTTTCATTCTGACGATTTTTTCCCCTCTTCTGTTTCTGTGTAAGGTTTCTGTTTCCCCATGCAAATTAGAGAAGCCACATTGATTTGGCCTTCAGTTTTATGTTCCTATGGCAACAACATAACTACAAAGAGTTTAAAGCACAGCACTTTTATCCACGTGTCCTTCTGATCATCACAGGAAATTAGCATACCAGGAGACAGGAGAGCTTGCAGAGGAAAGCGATTGTGCTTTGGGAAGGCCAAGCTGCCTGAACAAAAAACAAGACTGGGCTGTTTTTATTTTTTTATTTTTTTTAGGGATTTAGCAAACAAGTGGGGACAATGGGGAAAAACAGAAAAAAATCATGTGGAGATTATGATCCATCAAAGTAAAACAGCAAGTATATATTTTCCTTTTTATGCTGTCAACACATGTAAATATCAATATTTCTATAGATTGTCCCGATCAATTGGAATATCAGTGATTTATTTCAGTAATTATTTCAGAATTATACCAGTTAACCAAACAGAAATTGGTGTATTTAATGATTTAATCATGATTAATACAGATTATATTTAATGAAAAGAGAATGTATATAAAATCTATTGCTAAAGCAGAAATACCAGCCTACTGAAAACGATGTTTATGTACAGACATTATCTCCAGCTTAGAAAATGTGTTCTGATGAGCTTCGTTTCTCAGATTAACACTACGTTTAAGCAAGCATTAAACATACTTTTGATTAGGCCCGCATTTATATGCTAAAACATTTATTGGTCTGATAAATTATTCTAAAATTCCCAGTAGCAAATAGGTTTCATGCCATAAGCGTCGTAGTTAACAGAAATAAAGGCTTGAAGATATCGTTCTCTGTATTTAATCTGAATAAAATATTACATTTGATGAACTGAGTTACCAAAATAAATGTTTCTTGGATGCGTGTGTAGTATATAGTATGCACTAAATACTTGGTTTGGCCTCCCCTTGTATGGCTACTATAGGAGACCGGACTGATCTAAAATAGTAATACTAAATATATATTATTATTTAGCTGAATATTTCCTCTAGAAGTTTTATTTCATTTTTGCTTTGTAGTTTCTCAATGCTACCTCAAAAAGGATTTTATTTTTATTTGCTCTGAAATGACAATCACTTGCACTTTGTTTACTTAGGGAAAAAATGCACACACATTTGTTTTGTTTTTGTCTTGTTGTTTATCATGTTGCTAAAGCATTTTGTAGACACATAAACATTGTCCGAATTCTGCCCCAGGTTTTTAAAAAGATATTTAAAAGGGGAAACCACAAGAACACCCAAGGATCAGAAGTTTCATTACACAAAACATAAATAAAAAGTAGTACAACTTACCCCATTCTTAGCTTTTGTTTAACATCTTCCAGAACCATTTTGTTGCTTGTTGCAACCACAGGGTGAGTCAAGTGGAAATCTTCTGGGATGTGTGATTGATGGGAGTGGAGTTGGGCAAGGCCACATGAGCATTAGTTGTGCAGATAAAACTTCAGCCTGTTATTGCTGGTGATATAAAAACTTTTCGCCTGCATTATGATGTGGTCTGCAGGGTCAAGTGGAGGGGGAATGGAAAGGCAGACACCAGGGCCAGATTATGAAAGGATGTCTGAAGATCAACCTGAAATTACACATCAGCTGGTTGTGGAGACGGAGCTATCGAAACAAATTTTTAAAAAAGCCTTAACCCCCCCCCGCCTCTTTAATGTCATCACATACAGAAATGTGAGGGCTGCACGTCAGTGCCAAAGCTTTGAATAGTTGTCTTGTTTATCATCTCCTGAGATGCAGAAACAATTGACGACTGCAGGCTGAGTTTGGAAAACATGGCACAAAGCTAAAAGAAAATGTTTCACAATGTGCATTCGACATGCATGGGAGAAAACATCAATAAATAAAATCTTCATACCAATGGACTGGCAGCAGGTACATTAGTCAGATGTCATTATTGTTTTCCAGTTTTGTTTGCTGTGTTAGGTGGTTAGCTAACTCACAGAGTGTCTGCCTGAAGGCTACCCAGCATGCAATTCTGAAACAAAGCAGGCCCGTTTTGATTTCTACACAGCGTGACCTTTTTTGATTGGGTGAGATTGGCTGGCATGGAAATCAATACTATGCTGTGTATTTGATGCAGCCTTATCTCTTCTCCACACTGTCTGCAGGTAGAAAGGCAAGGGAGGATTGTATGTTTTTTTTGTGTGTGTGTGTGTGAGGGTATGAATGCATCTAAACAAATGTTCTCCCTGTGTGTGGAATATAACAATAGTTCCTCTTCTTAAAGTAATTTATTTTGTCGCAGGAAAATAGGAAAACCGGCGGTTTGAAATGACAACAGTTAAAATGGAAACGGATATTAACACAATGCCTTCCACCTTCCTATTCACAAAAGTTTCCTTAAAATGCTCAGTTCAGTAGAAAGTACTGAGATTAGACACATTATGCTCCAACATAAATATATGTATTTACTTCTGTACCTGACTAATCCTGTTCAGGATGGGGGACGGAAGGGAGTGTCAGGGGTCGGCTGTGGTTGTCCCTGCGCTGATGCTCCCGGGGCTCCAGGCTTTCTCATGTCTGCCTCAGGTCTGTGTATGCCCACACTCGTTATTAAGAACATTATTAAGAACAGACAGAAGGATTGCAGAGAATACAGGTTTAGAGTTGAAAGGCATTCTGTTCAAACTCAGTCATCTCTTGCATCACGCTGAGTTTTTAATTCTGGAATAGCTATAAAGTAAACATGGAAGTTGTTTCAGAAGTAATCTACTAGTAAAAATATTCACATAGCTACCTAACTAAATGCCATTCTTGAAAGTAAAAGTGGTCTTGGATATATGAGGACTCAGCCCTGTCTGTGTGGCTCCTCCAAACCTAATAACAACGGTAAGAGGAACCAGCTGTTTTCTTCCTGCACACCTCCAGAAAGAAGCAGCTGAAATCATTTAAATCAAAAACAGTCACAGTTTCCACTCTGCACCATTGGCATTCCAACGTTGCGACTTAGTCTGCAGTGCCTATCCTCGCTCAGCATGGATAGACTTATGAAGTGGGCACACAGCAGCACAAATATGCAGCCCACTGATTGGTTGACTTACAACCAGTAAAAGTGTCTGATAAACCTGTGGAAAAAAAAAATACTCATTCACTTTGGTGTTAAACTTTTTTTCCTCCTGACTTGAGAACCTTTCTTTCTCTTTGAATTATTTTTCTCTTGAGAAACAGAAGAGATCTTTCACTGAAACACCCAAAAATGTTGCAGCCATATAAATGGAGAAACAGGAAGACAACAGTTGTTTCTTCCTTACAGACCTGCACTTTATTAAAACAGTAGTCCATCTGTAAGGAGATTTAAAGCTATGTCATTGACTATTTCAGCTGATTAGTGCCCATCTCCCCCTGTCATTAGGCGAGATGTGGTCACCAGTCCACCGCAGTGCAGCACAGACACACAAGACAAACTCATCATACAAACTACTTCTCAGTTCGATCGAACAGTTGTTAACGTCATAATGGAATAGCGACTTTCTAGATGCAAAGCGTTGGAAAAAGTAGCAGCTTCTTAAAGAGACAGATGCCCAATTTCAAAGCGTCAAATTACAAAGTCAAATTTCTGTAAGGTTGTGCTTAAAATATACAGCATTTTTATCACAACTGAAGGCAATATAGTTACTTGATTTTCCTAGAAAATGACACTATTTTGACACTATGTCACTGTCATTGATGAGATCTACGTGGATATTTTTAGTGAAGAGGAAGTCACTCCTGTCCACTGTCACCACGAGCTTGCTTAGCAGGACGGGTTGCATTAAAATGGTCTTGAAGCAATAATTTCAGCTTCAGCACATTGACAACTTCTGACTACAATAATTAGATAATACAGCATACAACCTGTTTGTTTCCTAAACTGTCAAGTGAATCATTTTTTGTACAGAAAAGAAGAAGGAGTGGAAGTATATGAGGGGTCATCCTTGACTTTTGTGCTCTCTGCAGCTGTATTTCTTCTGCTGGATAAGCTTAGGCCAGCAGATCACTCCAGTTGTTCGCTCCACGTGAGGTAAAAACAGCCCATTCACACCCGGTGGTCTGCAGTCCTCTCAACTTTCATAGAAGACAAGAGGCAGGAAGTATCCACAGGGATCAACAGATGCAACAAGGGAGGGGGGCAACTGTAAACTTTTGAACCTCAAAACAACACATAGGGTTTTTCTTATGGTGGTTTCAGTGGCAAAGGCTTAGAAAATGCTTCGTTCGGTTCAAGTAGCAATTTTAGGAAAGAAAAGCTCTGTCAGGCCTGATAAACACTTTAGGTGAACTTTAAAACAACAAAGCACATTTAATTTTGAACATTTTTGAAAAAGAACATTTTCAAAATGCAATATCAGAAGATATCTTCAGTCCCTGTTTATTTTTTTGCTTTTATATGTTTGAGTTAATCAATATAAATGGCTCAACACTTCATAAAAGTAAGGTAAACACGAGACGCAGTAAATACAAAAGTTACTAGCATTAGCATATCGAAATAAAATAACGTTAATACGGTCATCAATAAGTTTCTGACATAAATTTACTAGTTTTGTAAATGTTCTGACTTATAAAGCTTGTGATTTTATTATAATTTCTTTCATAATGTCTTGCTAAACTTTATCTGGCTTTGATGTCCTTGCTTGTTGTAGCCTTTACCAAGTTATCTGCCTCTCTATATCATATAAAAAAATTCTGAACTTTATTTTTCCTTTCTATTTTTTTTTCCTAAGCTTACAGTGAGGCAGTGCTAAACTAGGTTTTGTTTTGATAATGTCATAAAAAGTAAGCTACCTCACACAGTTGAGCCAAGTTCTGTAAAGCAGAGGAGCAGAGCAGCGATTTAACAGTGGAGAGAGAGAGAGAGAGAGAGAGAGAGAGAGAGAGAGAGAAACCTGCTGAATGCCAGAGTAAATAAATAAAGTGAATAAATGGCTGGATAATGTGTAGCAATTGCCGGGGTGTGCATAATCAGGGATTTGGAAGCTGCACACTCTACTGCTCATCTTCTGACTACAAAACCAGACCCCGCAGCCCCTACCCTGCAACACCCACCACCTTCCCCGTTTCTCTTCCTCACTCTCTCCAGACAGCGATAATCTGTTCCAGTACACTTGCCATGAAATGAGCGATGCAGAACTCGTAATGCGCTGGACAGGCAAAGCCTAACAGATAACAAAGCCCCTCCCTTCCCCTTTTCTCTCAGCCCCCCGTCCTCCCGCCTCAGCCGCGCTCTGCCATTACCAGCCCTCATCCACTAGTAAATCAAGGCTGTTGAGCTGTAAACAAGTGGAGGCAGATTTGGTCCATCAGAAGGGGAGATGTTTTCCTTTCCTAGCTTTTCATCCGATTTGTAATATCTGTGGCGAGCAGTCTCATCGCTTTCTGTTTGCATCACATTTTCATGACCTTTGCTGTCAGGCACATAATGTGTAGCGGCTGTGAGGGGGTTTTGTTCTTATTGCCTGTTTGTAGCTGTGATTGCCATTGGGTGAATGAGTCCATTCATATATGTTTACATCTGTGAGCCTTAAGACAAAAGACTTAAAGAGCATACAGTGGTAGCCCGTATAGTCTCTTGGGGTGGAAAAACGAAAGATGTTTTGAAGTCAACAAACAAAGTTATTTTTTTTCCCAGTTTTTCAGGTCTTGTTTCTGTGCATGAATTGTTTTTCATCTCATCTCTTTATTTCTTTTCCTTAGCTGCTTTTGAGCTGGCTTTCATTTAAATGTCTTGGCATCTTTATGAGTTCACACTGAAGGAATCTTGCTCCCTTCGCAGATTCCATATGTTCATGTGCTTCCCTTTAAACCAAATAATTTTCACTCCCACTTTCGCTCCATGTTAAGCCTCAGTCACCTGAGATCTTGTTTTTGACAAGTAGCCTCATGCCTAAGAGCAGCTGAAGTAAAAGTACAGGATTAAAACAACAATTGAATTAATTACACACAAGACACAGTTTTACACATGGATGGATATATTAAGCAGAGTTTCTTATTTCAACTCTGTAGTTGTGCTTACCTTGCAAACGTCCAATATGATTTAAATATTGATTCAGTCATTTAAAAGGGTTTTGAAAATGCCACCCCATCTTTATTCATCCACCATACAGTTCACCATTACTCAAAATGTACTGAACAAGTACATAGAAGTTGTACATTTTTCAAAATAGAAAATAATCCGCTGATGCTAACATCTAACATCTAATTCTAATATCCCTGGACAATTTTTTGATTTTCGAACTCCTTGAACATTTCTAAGCATTACAAATATTATTGAAAAGTCCATTTATTTCAGAAAACTCATCATCAACTGAAACATATTATGCAGATTAATTAGACAAAGACCAATGATTTAAAACCTTTATTTCCCTTAATCCTGATGATTTCCTGCTAACAACCAATAAAAATATGACATTTAAAAATAGAATATTAAATCAGATTAACTCCAAACAGGCTGCCATGTGCCTCTGGTCTTGTTTAGTATCACCTGTTAAACAATTAATGTAACGGGTTAGACTTTTCAAACCACTACATGGTAGCTTTCACATTATACTTTAGTCACCTGAACAATAATGCTGGGTCAACCTTATAATCTACATCTCCGGTGTTAAATCAATCCAGGACCGAGAAAGCTAAATCAAATTAATTTAGTTTTTATTGAAGAAGTATAACAATGCAAGGAAGTGCAGATTTTCATGTTTGACAAATGTATTTTGTAAGCCTACAGGTTATTATGAGTTCATGCTGTAAACACGACATTTGGCCTGTTGAAAAACATTAATCCATTGTGATGTGGGTAGCTTTCAGTTATGCACTTTAAAAAAAAGACTGGCATTTGTGGTTCCCAGATGTCCATTGTCTGTGTCTTTTTATTAAACATCACATATTTTTCCTGTCACTGATATTTTGTGGACTTGATTTGTATGCAAAACATTGACAACCAATTGAATTATTTTGTTGCCCTGTGGCTGAATATTATGAAAGCTGGTTTGTTAGCAATATGAGCCACGTGCTATTGATTATTGTGCAAACTGTTGACAGTTGTACTAAATCCTTGGCAAAGGACTCTGCTTGAAGAAAGGAGAAGTTGAAATCTGTTGTGAATTTTGAACACATCTTTTAAAAGTTTCAAAAACAATGAGCCCAAAGAGGAAAGCTGCAAATAAACTGCAGTTTCTAAAGAAATTATCCGCTTCCCTGAAATGTTTAAGCCATTCAAGGATTTTTATGTAAAATCTAGAAAAAAAACAAACAAATAATATTTATGATGGCAAAGATTATATTTATCTCTGTGAGCAATGATTACTCTTGACCGTTGATGGGGACCTCCCTGGCAGGAGGTTTGACAGTAAACAGCAAACAGCACCAACTATGATCGATAGGCTCTGGGCCCCAGTCTTCCCAACAGCCTTGTGGTTTTGAAGGCTTGGAAAATCCGCCACGAAGCAAGGGCCCTCCCATCTCGTCTCAACCAAACATTGCCCGGGTGGCTCTCACTCCCATGCTCCTTGCTCACTGGAATGCCGGCACGCTGAGGATGACAGGGTTTCCTAAGATCCGACCAGGACCTCTCTAATTTGGGAATCCACTCCTGCCACTTCCCCTGACCAGAAACCAGTTTAAATTGGTAGCCACGTAGAGGCTGGCATTCCCCTTTTCCTCTGTTTTAATGGTCTGTTCATTTCTGTGGCTCTTTTATTTCTATCTGTCTCTCCCCATCTCTGCTTTGGCTGACAGAGAAAGCAAATTTATTTCCGGTCTGAATTATTGGCCATAACCTTCAAGTGAAGACCTCATGTGCACTCAGAAAACCCCACTGCCACTATTAATGCCTCTTCAACCACACAGGCATTATCAGTGACAGGTACAGCACAACTGCAGTGTTAGCGCTCTGTAAGCTGTGTGCTTGTGTGTGTGTGTGTGTACAGGCAGGTTGTTCCAACCAGTGTGTATGCTAAAGAGTGACAGACCACCCACCTGCTCTGGCTCTTCCAATTGATGTCAGTTTGGCATCAGTGGGAGGGCAGCTAATGGGATTTCACTATCAGCACTTCACTGTAGCCAGCATGTCAGCTCTCCCTCCTCCGTAGCGCTTCTCACAGTCATGCAAGGTAAAACAGCTTGGCTTGGGTTCACTGAGACATAGAAAGTAGCAGATGTTGTGCAGAACGTAATGAACACTGAAGAACATGCGCAGCAAAGCAAATTGTGAGTCAGAAGTTAAGGGCATGGTGGTTAAGTAGGGAGGTGGAATTTTTTGAAGTGTGTTACAAAGGTGCAAGCAGTTAATTTCTTAAACAACTTTTAAAGCTAACTTTCATAGCATCTTAGCATTCCAAGTTAGTTGGTCCTGAAGGGTGAAGCCAAAAGCTAAACCAGGAATGGCCAAAACCAAAAAGTGGACTCAGATTATTGCTCCTTCGTTGACCCTTATGTTGATTTTAATGTTCTATATAAATTATTCTGAGCAGCATCAGAGCCAGGGACCTAAAAAGGCTCAAAAGTCTGATAAAGAAGACAAGTTCTGTTCTGGGGTCGACTGTGCAAAGACAGGTTCTTCCCAGGGTCAAGAAAATTATGGACAACCCTGACATCCTCTTCACGAGACTGTCTTGGGAAGGCACAGCATCTTCAGTCAGAAGCTTCTTCAGATCCAGTGCTGTACAGACTGCTACAGGAGATCATCGTCTTCAGTAACTCTTTGAAGAATCTAAATTAATTAGTTTAAACATTTAATTTTCCTTTGGGATTACTAAAATATTTATGAATTTTAATGCAATTTAAATATATGAATACATATAAATGATAAAAATCTAAATACATTTTAAAATATATTTATATTTTAACCAAAAATATAAGATATATTTTCTACTCAAGTAAGAGTAGCAGGTGTTCATAATATTACTCAAGTAAAAGAAAAAGTAAACTATTCCTAGTAAGTATTTTTTTTTCCAAACTGTTAGTCAAGTACATGTAACACAGTAAATGTAACTAGTTACTGCCCAGCTGCTTTTCACCAGCTGTTATCAATCTTATGAGAACAGCCTTGATTGCACCACCTTTGGCATGAACTGATGGTGAAATGCTGCACAAAAGCAATCTACACCGACAGACAACAGTCAGAGATAGCTGCCATTATCAGCTGACAGAAAAGGGGAAGTAGTCTAAAGCTGCCACGGTCGCTTAGACTTGTGTCAGGGCATCTGCTGAGGTTTTGTGAAGAGTGTTAAAGGAAGTGTAGCAGCTGAAGGAGTTGGAAGACACGAGCACCTCATTATAGCAGATAGCCATTATTCCCTCATCCAGCTCTGTCATAACAACATCACACTATTTAAGTCTTGCCTCACCCTCACTCTTGCCTACCACCTTCTAAGCTGCCTATATTTCTCCATTATATTGTCGTTTAGAGTTCACCACTGTTCTCTGCAGACTCACGGTTAGAATGGTGGCAGCTTTATACTCTTCTCTTTTTAAACTTTTGGCTTTTTTCTTCTTCTTCCTTGTGTTTTGCTCCACACCAGAGATCTAAAGAGGGGCCTTTTGTGTCTGACTTTGCCCCATAGGCAGTTCTCTTGCAAAGCAGATTAATAATTACAGAGTACACAAAACAATTTCAACATCTTTGATGTCAAACATGAGAGAAACCAAAAATTACAAAGGGAAAAAAGTATGACGCAGAGAAGCCTTGAAAGATGGTCTTTTTTTCTGTCTTGGCTGTATTTCCTGTTATTGTTGCTTTCTTCTGTTTCTTAGTGCATTAAAACCATTAAGCTGGACTTGAAAGAGATGCAGGCGACGGCAACCCCAGGAGGGCCACATTTGAGAAGTGCTATGGCAACTCGTCTGTGTGACACTTTCACAAAAGATGACAAGTAGCTATGTTACAAAGGATTCTGTCCATCTGTTTTATACTTTGACACATCAGTTAGCAGTTGTTTGCTTAGAGCCACAGTAAGACAAGTAGAAGCCATCCCAAACGTAGGAGGACAGAGCCGTCACAACCCAGAATTGTGATTATGTGCTGTCCTTTTCTTTACTATCAAACTCTTTTAACTTGAATACGTTGTGTCTCACATGAGCCAGAACTCGCTCTTTTCTGTTTAATGCTTTTTAAGAAACCGGGTTTTGTCCAGTCAGTGATTTTATAAGCTGACATCTCCTTCCTTTTATAATACTTACGTGATGCTCAACATTAAGACAAAATGTTACAAATATTTATTTTAGCTCAAGTTTGGTAAGATTCAGTGGGAAGCCAGGCATTGTCAATGTTTTTCAGTTGAATTTAAGGTCCGGTCTTTGACTGGGTCATTCTAACAAAGCTAAGCTTCTGCTTTGTGTTTCCTAACCTCCTACAGGTTTTCTTTCAGGATTGCACTGCATTCAGCTCTTCACATCTTCTTATCCACACCGGTTTCCCTGACTCTACTGAAGAAAAGCGTCCCCGCACCATGATGACACTACCACCATGTTTATTCAAAGATGTTTAGTGTATGTTTTCCAGCACACATAGAGTTTAGCATGTTAAAAAGTTTAATTTAGGTCCTATTGACAAAAGCACTACTTGCTAAATTTTTGCTGTCAAACTATTGGACTTCTTCTGACAAACAGTTGAGGCCTTCACAGAACAGCCGTTTTGACTTTTGGTTTGGTTGCACTAACATTTAATGAGAGAAATCAGAGTAAAGGTGGAATTATGGTTCATCATGAAGCTCCAAGAAAGGTTTTTAATAGTCACAGAGCAAGCTGATTCGTCCTAAACATAAACAGCTATTTTACAATTCAAAAATGGGCATTCATCAAATTTTTGTGGCGTGGTCACATTGACACAATAGTCCTGTGTGATATTGGATTTAATTTTTTTTTCACATCAAGTTCAAAGATTAATTTTTAAGAAACATTTAAAATATCTAGACATAGTGTCTCCATGCATTCATAGCAGTAAAACGTCCTTTTTTAAAAAGGAAAAGCCTGAGTGCTCTAGGAGTAAAGCATGCAGTACTCAAACTGCTGACATTCTAGAGACACGAGTCAATTTGACAGGTGTCAGTGTGGATGTGTTTTTGTAAGGAAAAATAAATCTGGATAGTGTTATACTCTGAGCTGAACTGCAACAAGGAACTGAGATGTCAAAGCTGAAATGACACCCAGCAGAAACTCTACTGTGCTCAGATTTTGACAGTGAGCTCCCTGTGAAAAAGAATGTAAGGAAAATGTATGACAAAGCCAAAAATACAACAGTTCTCTTATGAAGATTTTTGATGTTTTGTTTTTATTGTTCTCTGTTTGTGTTAATGTATGAAATTTTAACAGGAGAGCATCCTGTCATATTGTGTTTCTCTGATTATTAAAGGTAAAAAGGTTTGATATTGGACGACTCCATGTTCTGAAGTAGTTATAAAAATGAGTTGAATCATAATTTTTATTCATCAAATGCACCATTTTCACTTTTATCAGGCATTGTCTTGATTTTGGGATTGGTTTTTTTTTCTGAAATCTTAGTTTGTATTTTTCACACTGTAATAACGTATACATTTTTCTAAGGTTTTCTTCTGTTTGCATTTCTATTTTTGTTTACTTTCACTGTTTTCTCTCTTGCACCTTTTTTATAGAGGTCATAAAATCAAACAAAAGGTAATAAAATATCCAGTGGTGGAAGGCAACATTAACTTGTCTTCCAGTAGTTTTGCTTGAATATACTGGTGACAAAAAAGGAAACATACAAGCAGTATTAGTCACACTTTGATTTTAGACTCTTCTGAAGATTAAGAGCAGTAATGCTGCCAGGTTGACATCCTTGGTTAAAAAAAAAAAAAGAAAATCTTTTGTGATTGTGAAATTCCTGGTTTTCCTGCATTCCAGATTTCTAAGATAACAGATCTGAGATGGACGGGTGGGAGGGCAGATAATCAATGTGAAATATTGTTGTATTTACAGCAGAAAATCAATCCAGCAAGACATGCGTGATGGCCTTAATTCAAAATCACTTTCTTACTTTAAAAGCAAAAGACCTTAATAGCTGTAATGGTCTAACAAGCAGCACAGCTGCAGCATGCTAGTTCTCTCACAAGTCGGTTCAGATACACTAACGGAGCCGAGGTTGGGATCGGCCATGAATTTAAACCAGTCATTCCCTCTGCACTTGGCTGAAAGTAGGAATGTTCACTCTCACCCAACACCTTTTTCCCCATGGGGTTTTTTCCAGATTGATAAGGAGGAGACAGCAAGAGCTGCTTTAATAACTTTTCATCCCTTGTGGCAAAAATGTGAAATTTATAGAGAAATCAATCTCACTCATTAGGAAATCATAAACACTTTGATCATTTTGCCACCAGATGTGGTGATATGGAGAGGTAACGCAGCCAAATCTGATTGAGCAATTGTCTGTGTAGACTCTCCACATTTAATCATTTAAAATACAGAATAATTTGTGTTTTTTGCAACTGTCTTTTCCACATTTTTGGGGGGTGTGGAAGGGGGTTTGCACAAGCGCATGATTGTTTTTGTCTGATCAGATGAAATTGCAAACATCCCCACATAATAATTTCAAAAGGCATCCTGTTTTGGAAAACACTGCACTGCAAAGGAAACTGAGCAATGGCAACAACAACATGTTCCCCACATGGTCCTGCTTTTCCCATCAGCATTTTCTTTTTAGATCAGATCCAGACCCCTGTTCTTTTTATGAGATCATGAAGTAAATGTCATTTAGGTGTTGATGGTAAAATGGGAATATTTGCTCCCACTTGAAGTGCTTGTGCATATCAAATGTCCCTGGTCCTCATTAGTTGGTGTCCTTATTAAGAGTCTCCTTGCTATACCCCCGGAGAAGCCTGGCGAGTCGCCCCCCACCCCCTTCCCCATGTCTCCCACTCTTTCCTTGTATTTCCCCGACATGCCCTTTGAACTTCCCTCAGTCTCTAGCCTCACATCAAAGCTTTGATAGAAGCTTCCTCCTTCCTCTTTTCAAGGTGAAGTACCGGGTACATCTGCAAGTGCGTGCTTTCAAGACTGAAATGGCCAAACCATGTGTTTGGATCCATTCTTAACCGTTACCTTTCTTCATTATTGTGAGAGAAGCGATTATGCTTTTACTTAAAGGTATGTGTTGTGTAGCCCTCTCATCTCATTGTTCTATTTTGCAGTCTGGAGAGCCTGGAGCCTTTTTATAAGACAGAAGCAAAAATGATTCTTTCTTTATTCCTTCAATAACGGTTCGGCTGACATACTGAAATTCACAGTAAAACATTTCTTTACACTTCCTGTTGACGACTGTGCTCCTATTGTTATTTGCTGCTATTTAAAAACTTTATCAACTTCTGTAAATTTATGAGAAACTGAAAGTATTCCAGGGGACATGAATTCCCCCCAATAATATAAGCCTGGCCTGTTTTATTTTCCTGTCTTATTATCTTTCTTGTGTATGTTGTCGCCTCTGAAGTAAGAATGGACGCCTGTTGACTAAGATGTCCAGTTATAGTCATGGACTGACTCTCTTCCTGCTACTAAGGAATCCGTCCACATGCTGTACTCTGAAGAAAGTTTGCAGCTGAATGACAATGTGGAGAATTCTCATTTCTTCTCTCCTAGCATTTACTTTGATAGCAAAGTGTATCTGCATCTGCTCTGGGCTACATGTAGGTGAGCATTTCCCCTGAACACATAAACGGACCTTTGCCAGGATGTTTTTTTTTCGAACAGCCCATTACTGGGGTGGATCTGGGTTATGAAAAAAACTGCACTGTGGTGGAAATGCAAAGAAGCCATGTCTTTCTTTCAAACGTTTATCTCATTGGCCAGAATCAATAACAAAATCATGTGAAAGAGCCAAGAAAGCCTGGTATGTTAATCAGCTTTGAGATACCCCAAAAAGATTCAGATCTACTGAGTGAACAGGCTGAATTCAAAAGCAAAGTTTACCATTTCAAAACATGGTAAACTGCTGTTTTAAAGATGTGGTAGCTTCTGCATGACTTCAACCAGTATGTTTTGAAAATAATAAAATAAAATAACTATGAAATGTGGGGTTCATGTCTTTTTTCTTTGTTTCTGATGTGCTTGTTTCCCATTTTCTTGTGGAACATCACAATTTTTCCCACTGCTGACTGAGGATCAATGTAAGAACTGTAAGATTGCGTTGTAGTATCGAAATCTGATTTTGTCAGACGGTGGTCACCAATGCTGTTTCGGTGGTTAACATCCAAAAACTGCACCACATCCTTTAATTTCCCCTATACTCCTCTTCCGGCTGTTGCACAGTTTGCCCTACGTCGATATGTTTAACCACATGTCATCTTTTGATGGAAAAATCTTGTCATCAAAAAATGACAAAATAATGTTTTTAGCTCGGTCTTGCTAGTTGTTTTAGTTTGATTTTTGTTATTTGTTTTTTGTGCTTAGTTAATTATTGTTTGATCAGATTTGTTTCCCTTTTTACGTCTACTCCTTCTCACTCCCTTGTGCCACACTGTCTCTTTCTTCCCCAGCCTGCTCTATCAGAGTAGATGTTAAGCAGATTTCTGCTTAACTGCAAATACAAAGGCTTAGAATCCTGTCGATATATTTGGCCTCCCATGTAGATGCAGTGAGCCTGTTACATAAGATTTTAAACTACATAACTAAAAACTATAGTCTTATGTGCGCTTAATTCTAAAGTAAATAAATTGGCTGTTTGGTGTCTGCAGGAGCTGTTGCCTCTGTCTGATGGGAGTCCCTGTCACGTGGGAGTAAGGCTGAAATGAGACTAGATTATCTTGGAGATTTACTGTCTTAAATAAATACAACCTCAGACAAAGTACATCCCATGATACAGCATATTTATCCTTGCTAATGTTTATATTAGAAAATCTAAAGCAAAGATGAAAACAAGTGTGTTTATACACTGCAGCTTATAACTACCTCACTGCCAGATTCTAGCTACAAAGCAAACCCCCAAATTTATATCCCTCCCCCAACATACTTGACATTTTGGCTCAAATTCTTAATTTTAACCAAAAAGTTAGATTTTCACAAGAACTGAAACGGGATCTCTCAAAAAGTAATAAAACAATGTAGAATGAGTCTCAAATTTGATAATGGAAATAATGTATGTTTTTATTTATACTCTATTGAAAATGTTATGGCAAAAATGATTTATAACCTTTTAAATAAGCAGTGGAAAAACCTTGGTCTTACAGAAATCAAACCCCTTGTATTATTTCTGAGCAGCTTTTTGTTTGCTTCCGCTGCTATTTTGATGGTTTATCTTTGGGGATGATTTTGGGGGATTTTTAATCTTTGATAGTTCGTCTTTTAGTTTTTATACTTGCTGTAACACCAATTGCCCATTTGGGATACGAATAAATCTGAATCTGAGCTTCAAGTCTTTGTGATTACCCTAATCTCAACCTAGATTTTCTACCAGATTCCAGTCCATCAGAACTTAAATATAACTTTTAGTCACAGGAAACATGATGGAGCATTAAAGGATTACTAACTTTAAAACTGCCAAGGAGCAATTTGGGGTATTCTGTATTCTATTTACGTGAGTTTTTTTCTAATGTTGTAGTTTTCATCCACAAAACATACAAATGGAAAAAAAAATACCACAATGCAACTAAGGTTGACATCTAACTAAAAGCTCCTGGCAAACCTGACGAAAAAAAACAACAAAAAAACACAGATTACATATTTGTGAGTGGCATCATCAGAAGTTGCAAGCAAGTAGTGATATAAACAGAGCAGATTAAAGATGTGCAGCTAAGCACGCGTGTTAGTCTCTCATACAAGTTAAAATTTTTAGCTCTTTCTGTAAGCGTTAATACATGCGATGCAGAAATGCCAACCCCATGTCAGGGCAGCTGAAATAGGTCAAGCAGACGCACGCGCGAGTGCGCAAAAACATAGATAGATGAATTACTCATTCTCTTTCATGGTCTTTGTAGATGGAGGAAGCGGATGCCAATGCAAAAAGATCAAAACCCTCTCTCAGTGAAACAAGTGTCCTCCTCCTAGCAGCTGTGCGGGAGGAAGGAAGAGTCGCTCAACAGGTTCGTGCCACTGCTCCAGCTCTGCAGCTCCTCTCTTGCCTGTGCTCGTTTGCATGGTCCTGACAGGTATCTGTTTTTGGATGCTTTCGATGCGGGAGGTACTCTGATATATCTGTGCATCACTCTGAAGCTGCTGTGCCTCGCCGAGTGTTTGTGGAAAACACAATCAAAGAGAAAAATCAATGTGTCCTCAAGCAATAAGAAAGTCAATAGTTTTCATCGGATCTATGAATAGCATTGATTGAGTTAGTAGCTCTCTGTTCTGCAGGACTGAAATAAGATAAAGCCATTTTAGGCACAATTTTATTTATTTTCTTTATTCTGTTTTATGAATCACAACTTTGTAAGTGTCTGACTTGTATTTTTAAAGAATGCGGGCATGCGTATCCATAGATGTGGACAGGTTTGTGTGCAGAAAGAAAATTCTGCTCACTGTCTGCCAATATCTGGTGCAGACTGCATGTTTCAACCAATTATAATCTTATCAACTTGGCCAGATTTATTTCTACTTTAATTATGTGAGGTATATTACATCCTGGGCTTATCTAATATTGGCATCATATAATCTTGATTAATAATCTCACTTCATTTTACTCTGTGATTAAACTACATCGTCCTGATTATTCAGTATAATATACACGGACACTTTTCTTTCTTTTAAATGGGAAAAATCAAATCCTGGGTTTTATCTGGAAGCCTGTGAGGGTTTTCATATATATAAATTACAGCCAAGTCTTCCTCACTGAGTTAAATGCTTTGACCAATCACTATCGCTGCAGCAGAGGAGAGTCCTTAGCAACAACTGGAGACCTGTTGGTTAAATGGCACTGCATTCTATCTAGTCCAAGCTGCAGATTTCTCCCCATCCATCAAATACCTTGCGACTGATGGAGTGTCATTTATCACATTCCCCTTCACCCGCAACAATCCAGAAACAGCAGCACAGCCTTGGTGCAGAGAGAAACTGGGAAATCATATAGAAGCTTTCAAATTAAAAGTCCCTTTGATGGGAAGAAGTCCAGGGAGTTGTACTCTCTTTCCAAATTATACTTCAGATCTGATGCCCGTTTATAATTTCTTAGTAATAAGTGTGTCAAATTCTTGAGTTTGAGCCAAATCAACTTCAGGGCCGAATAAATCTGTGAAGATTTTTTTTTCTTTCTGCTTTCCATCACACAGAGAGGCATCGCTTTGCATCTTTACTTATGAATATATCAAAGGTCAAACTTGATTAATTTTGACTTATTTCATTTTGATCATCTTGTTTTCAGTTAATATCTTTATCCTAATACTACTTCATCCCTATGCTGCATGTTGTGATGATTCAATTAAAGTCAAACATAAATAAGTCTAAATGAAATAGGCAATATTATAATTCATATGCTTCTAAAATATCTTTAATAAATTCTGTTCAATAAAAGTGGGGCACATAGATTAAGGTGTACTTTGTATTTCAGTCTGTGTAAAAGTTATATGACATTCAGAACATTTTAATAACTTCATTGTGAGGTGGACAACAGCAGACCGGCTCGTTGTACAATAAAACTGGGACAGAGATGGAGAACCTTTTATGCACCGCAGAGATGCACCTGCACCCAAAGGCCCTACATATGTGGTGGTGTGATGGAGTGGGAGGAGAGAGGAATCCAGGGAAGGGGAGTGTTGGTCCTCTAGTTTACTCAAACCCACTAATCAGACTGCACCTGGGAGATAAATTTTCCTCCCACAAAGTCAGATCCCCATTTGCCGAATCCACCAAGGGAGTGAGGCCCTGGCCCATTTACCCCAGGGTTGACAGAATCAGCACTATCAAGCCTCACAGAGCCCAAGGTTATCCACACAACCCCACCTTCAGAAAGCACTCCCTAAGGGAGAGAGAACCTGCAGATGGTAAAAACCTCTGCACTAGCTAAAGCGGTCCCAAAGCTCACCAGTGGATTGAAGGCCCCAGGCCTTTGATGCACTAGTGCATGCACCATCCCAAACCCCTGGTAACATAACAGCAGGAACTAAGCCCCCTTAGTTCCTGCTGTTATGGAACTAAGGGGGCTTAGTTCCATAACAGCTGGACACCTGCCCAGCCAGGACCCCAGTTCAAGGGCGGTACTCCTCCAGAATCCCTAACCCTCTCCAGATCCACCCAGGAGCTGCAAGGGGTCAGTAACATGCTAGTAGTAACCCACCAGAAGGTCATCTACCAACACCACTAAAACCTCAACCAGGTGGGGGACACAGCCCCTGGCCCAGATCCCCCAGTGATCCCAACAATGTTTTACACCAACATTTTTGAGCAACTGCTTTTCAAAAATAGAAAAATGTTTTTCATACATCACAAACTGAGTTCTAAAGAACATCAGTGTATAATTCAGTAAACCTGGACTAAACTGGTCCTAACGCCAAATAACATAAAAAAAAAGGTTTACCATGTTTTTACAAAAGTGTTTCAAAATATTCTCTATTCAATGTAAAATATTCAGTCCAGGTTATATCAGTTTATGTATTCTAGAGTTTGGACTAGAGATGGTGCTATGAAGTCCCAACTCAATTAAAATGGGAATATTATGTAAAATATACTTTTTGAGCTTTGTATCGTGTTATAATGTTATTCAATCATCAAAAATATACCTGCAGTAAAAAAATAAATAAAAAAAAATACTTGCCTGGACATAATGTCATAGCATAGCATAGCATAATGTCACTCCATCATCACTCATGCAGCAATATTGAAGTTGTAAAGGTGAAGACAGAAATGGCTGCATGCCTCACTGCAGAAGATCAGCTGTGTGGCAAGGCTATAGTTGTTTGCCAACCTCCATAAAAACAAAGAAGAAGCTTGTCAGCTGGTTTACAGTCTGGACTGGGCTGAATTTCACATAATGAGCTGCTACCTGCGATAAGTTCAGAATATGCAGCTTACCTTACTCTGTTACCTGCTTATATGGACCACGGCTCTGCATCTCCTCGGCTCTCCTTTCCACACAAAAATAATTAACCAATTAGCCACGGCAAAAAAAAAAAAAAAACGTTCTGAAACACTGACGTCTTCCCAAAAAATAAATAACCCGGTTAACTGGAGGCGCAAGGCTACGATGGCTACTAGGAAACAGAGAAGAAGCTAGCTAGCTGCATCTAGTCACGTCTCCTAACTCGTAAACAAAGAAATCAATAGAAGCGAGAGCTGAAGGTGCTTATTTCTCTGTGTCCCGAATTAGATATTCCTTTAACGGGGAAAAAAATAAACATCGCTCATTTTTAGCAAAGTAACAAAAACTGTGCTGCTAGGAGACGGAATGGAGGAGAACATGAAAGCTAAATTAAAACACTGATAGTCATTACTAGTTGGAAATGTCCGTGACAGATGGAAAAAATGAAAATGAACAAAGTTCCAGGTGTGCGCAGGCTTTTACTGTTTGTAGGGCTTCATAAATCAGGTAAGAAATAAGGGTGCTATGAACATTTCTGTGACAGATTCCTGTTCATCCCACATTAGAGCAGTGTGGTTTTGTGGATATGACTCATTGAGTGGCGCCTGCAGGAGTGCGTCATTAGCTGCAACGGCTAATCGCTGGGTTTCAGGTGACGTAGCACCGACGTCACCCAATGCAGATGGAGGGTCCGGAAGTAAATCCAGCCCATTTATTTCTGTTGATCCAGCATCAAAATGCCTACCCAGCCATACAGTCGCAGTGAGCTGGGACTATTTCTCCATATAGTTTGTGTCTGGCCACGAACTGTATACTGGCCAGACACAAACATGGGGTTTCTGTAGATCGGTGCGAATAGTTGACCTACACTATACCTGGATCCACCGTCTGCAATGACTCAACATTAACGTACAACTCCAGCAAGAATTTGGGTCTACAGAAGCTTAATAAATTATTTACCACGAGATCCAAGCTCATAGAAATAACATGGGTTAGTTCATTGTTAGTGATATCATCGTTATCATAGACTAATTACTTAAAATTGCACAATTCCCTACTCACCAGAAACAAGTCGACAGTCATTTAATGCTTCTTTTGATCATTAAATGCTTGACCCAACTTGAAACTAAATGATTGTATTCTCCGGGCTTTCGAAAGCTTTCTTCTGGCTCGTGGTATAGTATGAGGTCTGCAGCTCCAGTTAGTTATGTGGATCGCCTCGATGCTGGGTAAATCCTCAAGATTATAAGAGAAGTCTTTTTTTACCAAGATAATACGTATCATATCCTAAATATACGAATATTTTTTCGAGATGCCTCATCTGTTCCAGCCTATTTAGGGCATTAGCGTACTTGTGTTCAATTTTGCTTTGTTTTGAACCGGAGAAATCCCTTTCCAGCCCTCCATCTGAATTTCGCGAGTCATGTGACTGAAACCCAGCAATAGGCAATGTCCAAATCTGTAATGTATATCAACTGAGAAATCCTTCAACTGCTAAATTCTGATGCTACTCCATTTTTGTTTACATTTTGAAGAGAAAGAAGTTGTGCTGGTCTTCTTCAGAGGTTTTGTGTTGATTCCTTCAGTATGGTGCAGCGCCACCACAGGTGAGGGTGGAATCAGGTTGTTCAATTCGTTTGGATCGTTTGACATAGTGCAGTTTGAAAGTGAACCGCACCAGCTGAAAATGACCGAATCGAGCCGAGTCTACCGGACTATCAGGTGTGAAAACACTCATAGTGCAATGCTCCTAAGAACGATTGTAAGTGGAATAATGAGAAAAGCAAGAACATCTTAAATAGACACAGGTACAATTTCAAGGCGTCACATTGTGAAGTCAAATTTCTTTTAAGTATTGTTTGATATGTAGGATTTTTATAATAAACTGAAGGAAGTACAGTTATTTGATTGTGCTATAAAATGGGACTAAGTGCCTGGAAAATACATTATACTGCCCCTTTAAGCTGTGGAATAATCTTTTAGTTAGGCATTTATAAATTGGTCCAATGCAGATGGCAGCTTCAACATTCTTAGCATCTAATGACTAGACAGTACAAACTAACTGCATCTTTTCTCTATGTGTCAAACTTTTGTCTGCTCCCAAGTAACTAAAATGCTGCTATCTTCTATTTTCACTCATTGAAATAGATTTTGAGTGTCATATATAATAAGGTGTGAGGCCAAAATGTTTGAGCTCACTATGACCTAATATTTTTTTTGCTTGTTGTTTGGTGACTGATCCTTTAGTTGCTGTTTGTACAAAGTCATCTCATGTTAACTAACAAAACCCGTTTTTAGCAGTATAACCAGTAAACTGAGACTGTGCTGCTTCATCCTTATTTACTTTCATTTGTGGACTTTTATTACTAATATCCCCCTAAATGAGCTCCTATTTCCACATCTCATCTGAGCGCATCATGACCCACAGATAGATGGTTGTATACCCTACACCCCACCCCCAACGTGCTTCTTTTAAGTCTGTGTCAGACAGTCCATAATCACTCTGTCAAAATGGCATCCTGTCACCACCCCTTGTTATGAAGTAGCACAGAGCAGGAGGCTGAGACATACCAGAGTTGGAGCAGTCTGGTGAGCCTGCCAGCCCCCATCATGTAACATGAGGAAATGAGTTTATGTCAGGACTATTTTGGCGTTGCTTTGAAGTCTTATTTTACCCACTTTGCCTCTAGGGGGACAGCACAGAAAGCAAAAGGGGGGTTGGGTGGTACAATGTGGGGAAAACTACTGAAATGCCCTGATAACTACGGCAAGCTCTCCTGATCTGTGCAGGGGTGGTCGAAGAAACGCATCACCAGTTGGGTTAACTATGAATATCCATGTTGCATACACCTGCTTGAGGTGCAGGTTCCATCTCAAAATCACATGTAAAACCCATCTTCCAATCAGCATGCAATAACATTTCCTTAGGGAAGAGTTTCGTTATCCCGAGGCCTTTTTCTATTCTGGGTTTTATTTATGTATAACTTTTTGTCTCATTATTTCTACTTAAATTGCAACTTTTGCATGGCTTTAAAGCAAATTGTGTCTTCATATAGATGACTGAAATTTTTGAGGGCCTGTTTAATTAAATGTTCTGTGGTATTTAGCTGCTTTTGCAAAAATGATTTTCACAAAGACAGTCAAGAACATTAAAAAAATAGATAAACAAACACATCACAAATCCACAACTTGAACAGACATGTTGCTATTATCACATTGTACAAATTCATAGATCAATAGGCAGCAGTGGATCTGTCGATATGAGCCTGGAGCAACAGACTCCTCAGTGGAAAGTATGAAGAGGGGAATATTCCTAAGGCAGCACAAACAATGATTTTTACCCACTTTCTGGCAAACAGAAATGTGTGCATACTCAAGGGACTGTTTTAGAGTTGTTTTACACACCCAGGAAGACACATTTAAAAAATAAGCCCAGAAGTGTCCAGTTGACTGTGCTTTGACCTCATACACAAGTTTATAGATCAGTGATCATAGTTTGTCTCCAGTATCCCATTTGCTGCCATGCATGAGGAGGAACAACAATGTTGTACTGCAAAACAAAATTGGAATTCACACATGCGCGTACGCCACACACAAACACACAGACCCTTTTGCTAAAGATGATGGATGTTTTGCACCCCCGTTGCGTCTGCTGCGATGTTCCCGGACCAGGGACAGCGAGAGGGGCATCCCGCAGTGCTGTTTTGGGCGTCCTTGCCAGCACAAGACAACTTCACTATCCCTGCCCTAGCAGGGGGCGATAATCACATCAGGCTCCCCTGACAAGAGGCATTGAATTCAGCTCCGGTACTCTTAAGATTCTGGCATCCAGCAGTCTCTGCCAAAATGCTACTGATGTTACAATGAGAAGGTTTGTGCTTTTTTTTTTTTTTTTTACTTCTGTGATTTCGCTGAACTTTCTTTTTTCAAAATCCAGATAGGTTTGGGAAGAACGCTGAATTGCTTGTCACGGTTTGAAAACGTGAATCAACAAATTTGAGAGAGTCACTGTTACTGTCCATAGTGATCAGTGTGATTGTGCTGGTTAATGTCTTCTTTAACCAGAAGACATCTGCTTGTTATAGCTAATTTTGTACAAATATCTTCCTTTTGTCAGTTTATTTCTACAGACTTTTTATGGAAAAATGTTTATTTTTTCAGTGAACACCAGAAAGATTTACAGACACACTATTTTAAAGTTTTCACCAAAATCTTCAGAAGGCTCTTTTAGTTACTAAATATAAAAAATAAACTGGTAAGACTTGGAATTACCATCGATGACCTCAGATTGGATTTTATTGGTATGGTCAAAATGAAAGTAATGCTCTTGCTGGCTGCTTTTTTCTGTGTAAATAAATGTAGGCATTTATTTACATTATTGTTAACAATTGTGTTACATGTCCATTTTTTTAAACGGGCTCCTCTCATCAACACTCAAACACTAATAGCATGCGTGCTTTTAGTTTCTTCTGAAATCTATTAAAACTTTTGAGAATCCAACAGAAACTGGTATGAGCCTCTTTGTGGGCCTGCAAAGCTCCCCTGCTACCCAGGGAGTCTGGCTTCCAGCAGCTATGCCCCATTCATCACCTGCTTTCAGTGGCCACCGCCAAGCTGCCTCCGGCTTGAAGGCCAGGTAGGGTGCCGGCTGGAGTACAATGTTTGGGGGATTAGTAATCAAAGGCTTGAGCCCTCTGTCCTGCATCTGCCTTTCACTCCCTAGTTGGGGGAGGAGAGCTCCAGCAGCGGCCAAGGTCATCATCTCCATCTCGGCAGGAGGTAATTTGGAGAAAACCCTGGGAACAGGCTAGCTATCATGGGCTAGCAGGCTAGCAGCACAGCGGGTGTCTCAGCCACAAAACATTCATCTGCTTGGGCTGTGCATGGCATGGCTGACAACAGAATAATGCTTTGCTTTTATTTTCTTCCCAGTTTCACCCTCTTTTCTGTCCTCTCCGACTTCTTTATTTCTTTTGTTGTTCTTGATCTGTTCCAGCCTCATTCTGTGGGATTTAGTTTCCCTTTTTATATTACTGAATGGCATGTTAAGTTAGCATGATGACAAAAGTGGCGGAATAGTGAGTTAGTTTTGATAATTTGGTCCTAAATGTTTTTTTCATGTTTGAAATGAGATGTTTGGTTGTAATCTCAATGTTCACTTTTTAATAGAAACTTGAGATATGGTTCTCAAATGTATTCTCTGAAATCAATATTCTAAACAAACTTGGAAGAACTTTTGATTGTGTTCATTCATGCTTAAGAGCAAAAATAATAATTATCTATGGATCCAAATGGAAAAGAAAATTATTTGTACTGCTTTGACTTAAAAGGCAATTGCTAAATTTGCGATCCACCTCTTGAATTTCATGTGTCAGAATAATGACTATGGTTATCGTTT
The DNA here is from genome assembly GCA_903067095.1 of Girardinus metallicus. Classification (NCBI taxonomy): domain Eukaryota; kingdom Metazoa; phylum Chordata; class Actinopteri; order Cyprinodontiformes; family Poeciliidae; genus Girardinus; species Girardinus metallicus. Next base: position 30,607 of record CAEGAE010057725.1, read on the forward strand.
TAAGCTGATTTGGCATCCTGTGGTGCGAGACATCGGGCAAAGAAATCCTGGTGAGACAGCTGCCTGAAGACTCATAGGTTTAGAGCAGAATGGCCCATAAATTCTCGAAGATCGCAGGCTGGCCAGATTAGCTTAGCCCGCTAGGTCTGTGAAAGGGGGAAACAGCAAGCGCTGAAGTAACGATGATGAAAAATGAGTTGTCTGCTTGTGCCAGTCGGAGGCAAGAAAACAAACGTGACCCGCCACCCCACCCTTCTACCAACACACCCCTGTTGGGAAATCGCCAAGTTGTCATGACAACAGGGATGTTCTGCTGATGAGGTCTCGCTCAGCACTGTCCAATCAGATCGGGGAGCTACAACCGCAGCGTGAACAGGGGAGGACGCACCTATTCCAGTTGCACAATGCTGAGAGAGGATAGGCGAAACCTTGGACCACCAACGGCAAATTGGCAATCTGGGGGAGGCTGTCAACGGGCCGCTATGGTTCGACAATCCACAAACAGCTGGGGGTCGTGGAAACAGGGGCTGCCAGGTAGGGGGTCTATGTTCTGTAAGACGCTATTAGCGTCTTACAGAAACTGTTGTTTTCATTTCTGATAAGTATTGAATTTTTTATTTTTTTTTCTGTTGGCATGCACTTAAAAATTTTGCATTTGTAATTGGGTTTACTGATGTTTCTGGATGTTTACGTAGCTCCAGGACTGCTCCAGCTGCACTTCAGGAAATTGTTAAATAACTCCTGCAGGTGGTTTTTGACTACCAGCTGCAAAGACTTCAGGATGGAGAAAGAAGTCATAATGCATAGGGAGGATATGTCTTATAAAATTAACTTAAGGGGGATTTTGCTTTCACTTCTCTGCGGGATGTGACCTAAGTGTAGACAAGGCTAATATGTTGAAACTGTCTTGGTGTTTGTTTGATTTTGACCTTTTATTTCAAGCAACAGGGAGGATTTTTCCATTCACTGCGTCCCTGGTTGACCAAAAACACAAACTGAAGTTGTTCGTAGCTCTTAAAAGATGGAAGGCTTGGAGAGGAGAGTGCACTCTTTGCTCTGCAGGCAGCCATTACGATCATTGCTTGCTAAGGCATTTCATTTCAGCCTATCAAACTATAGCAGACCACAATTGCTGTTCTTTTTCTGCAGACATCATAACATGTCCCGGCAATGGTGATGATATTGATTTAAACACTCGGTTTTGACCCACCCTTCTCAACTCCAGTCCCTCTATCATGGGCTCCCTGTTGGACACCTATTGACAAATTGACCCTGGTTTGTTTGTTTGACTCTTTAAATTCAAGAATGAAATGGAGGTTGTCAGCATGGCAAAACTTCCTTTAACTTCTTGCTGGATGTCATCGTGTTTGCTTCTTTGAAATCTTCATGACACTTGAATACTTTTACAAAACTTAGTGGAAAAGCAAGACAGGTATCCAAGCGGGATGGCTCTGGGGTGGTATGTTGGTTAAAATAGTAGGGAGATCAGTTTGGTGCAAAGTGCCATTATCCCCATTGCACTTAGAAGTGTTCCAGGAACCCCTGATAGTTCATAAAGCTTCTTTAAAAAAATACTTCTTTACAAATGTGGATTGTGGAAGTTGACATTAGCATTAGGGACGTTGGTGTTTGCTGCAACATATTTTGCATGAAGACATTTTAGGCTTGATTCAGTGATAGGTTAACTCTTTTTTGCACAACTTGCAGACAATAGTCTTTTCCTGCATCATTTGAAGTGAAAACTTAACCCTTAATGGGCCAAAAGAAGTGGTTTTATCATCCATTTTTGTAGTTTGCAGATGTCACTTGTGTTAGATTCACGTACGTAACATAAACACAATGCAAGAGTTATGGCTTGGGAACTTAGTATGTGTTAAAAGGGCATAATTGCTTAAAAATTTTCAGTGATCAAAATCTATGTAATTAATTAATTACAGTCTCAACCCTAGTTTAAAGAAAGCTTCAGACTTGAATCGGAACTCACATTTGATAATATGCTTTTGGTTAATGCGCAGACATTGCGTAACGTACTGTAATAATGTAGTTACTAACAATTTTAGACACATTTAAAAAAATAAATATTGATGGCTCCATATTATTAATATTATTAGCATATTCTATATATGTAAATGGCACATTAGCTGATCATTAGCCCGACTTTCTGCGCAGTCCATTAAATTCAAATCTTCCTTCACTGCACAGTCTGGGCTTTCTCCCACTGAACTGGATTCCTCCAGTAGAATTCCTACTGAGCCAGTCAGTGAACAAAAGGAGAAGTTGCAAACTACGATGTCAATTTTCTGCACTGTTTCAGAATTGTAGTCTTCCTGTAGCTTTAGCAATGGCAGCATAGGAAGTGAGTGAAGCCGTTCAGTCCATGTTGGTCACGTTTCCAAATATTGAATTACCATTAGCTGCTGTATTGTTCGGCTCTGCATTTCTCTCTTCACAGTAGTGGATAATTGTTTAAAGCACAGGCGATTTTCGGTAAGCTTCATAGCATTATTTACATATGTCGAAGACAAATATCAGCGCTTGGGTAAAATTTAAAACTTCAACAAAGTCCTCCTCCAGCAAGCAATTGTTAGCTGAGAGCCCAGATTCTCTGTACGAAGTAAAGCATTGGGCAGGGGGATGGTTTTTACCAGGCTGATAGCATATATTATTCTATGCAAGATAGCTATTAAAAAGTAAGAAATTCAGTACTTATTTCTGTTCAGATCAGTGGTCTCAAACTTCATTCCTTGAGAGTCAAAGTCCTGCAACTTTCAGATGTAGCCCTTGTCCTACACACTTGAATTCAATTGCAAAGCTGCCTCACTAGCATGCAGTCAAGCTTTGTTAATACAAAGCAGAAGTACTTTGCTAATGAGTTATTATTGGAGCCAGGTGTGCCGAAGCACACCTGGCTTCAGCACAGCTGAAAATTTGTTGAAAATAAATTAGTTGTAACTGCTTTAAGGTAATAAAGAAATTGTTTTTTTTGTAACGGAGTGGTTTTTGCAGCTTCTCATATACATTAAATGTTTCCTCCTTCTCAACAATATTTCTCCATCCCCATAAATTGTGATTTCTGCACAAGTGAAAGAGTTCTAAACAAGTCATTGTTGAATATCAGACAGCAAAGACATTTGGCTGTAACAGATAATTTCTGCCTCAGCTTAATAATGGGAAACTGGATTCGCAATACAAGCTGATTACTGGGCTTTTATGTCATTTGTAGAGCAACTCAGCACTGCCTACAGCGTGGGGAAATCAGACTAATCATGGCCAAGATGGGTATAGTGGGCTCAATTGCTGATTGTAAATTTGGGAGCACAAAATGGACAAAAAATAAAACAGATTATTTTTCCCTCGTTTGGTCTTTTCTTGTCTGGTAATGTTTGGCAATATGAGCAACACCATCTTATTTTGCACCATCTTATTAAGGTGGCTGTTGTTTTGCTCAAGAAACATTTTTTTTTTAGCAAATGTGGACATGAAACCAGCAAACCAAGGAAAATGTTGCTTATTCATTCAGTTATGCTTATTTGTCAATTCTGAGTTGGTGAAAAGGGATTTCCCTATTTCTTTGAAGTTACAGACCAAAAGAGTTGTGGAGAGTTTGCGGTGTTAGATTGTTTGCAGAGCAAGAGGGTTTGTAAATTAAAAGCATGACAGAGATATGTTTTCTTTTTTCTGCTTTAGTAAGGCAGATGACTGGGATAGGATGTGGTGAGCGCTACAGCATCCTGTTTACTTCTGACCATGAGGTTTGGGTTGACATCAGCAGAAAACAGGATTTATGAAGAACATTTGTATTAGCCATTAAAGGTGTGTTTTCTAATATAGTCTTTTTTTCTTCCTTGGAAAGATCTGAAGTTTTAACAGGATTGGTTTAATTGAGATAACCACAGAGGCCCTTGGGAAACCCGTAGCAACTTGCTTGGAATTCATTTATGTCATCTTTTGATCAAATTTCTCTGAGTTCCAGATAAATCACAGCTTGAAACATCTGAAAAGAGAGGGTGTAAAAGTTGATGTTTCAAGGAGTTGAAATTAATTGCTAGAGACACATATGTCAGTAAATGTCATCATACAGCTTATTGGACCACCCGGTGGTTACCCATTTAAAGTCATGCGGTTTCCATTGAAGATGTTCCAGAGTTGCACCCAAAAGGTTTTTTTCCTCCTGCACAGCAACCCAGCAGATTCCAATCCTGTGATCCACAGATGGGCATAAAAATGCTATCCTAGTCAGTTAGCCGACCTTTCTCCTGACAGCGAAACATAAACTATCTGATGAGCGTCACACAGCAAACACTTCACAATTCACTCAGACCTCAGGCTCAAGACGTCTATTATGACCATGCAGAGGTTGAGGAGGACTAGTGTGCACAAATTAATTGCCCATCATTTGTCAGCGTAGATTAAACAAAAGCACTACGAGAAACTTGTCAGCCAAGGACAATGAATGCATCCCATTTCTTCCCCACCTTCCTACATTTGATTTAATGGAGACGGACGTAGACCACAGACAGAGCTGCAGCAGAAATATGGTCAGGTTGTAAACACACAGACATGAAGAGGAAGAACGGGATTACAAACAGGTTTGATTTCCTCAGGGCTGTCCAGACCGGCTGACAGTGGGGAGAAGTGGTGGGGAAGCGGAGGGGGGCTGATTTAGGCTCCTTTTATTCTCTCCTCGTCCGTCAACTGCCTCTCTCTTGCCGGTAGCGTTGTCATTTGGGCTGTCCAGATTTAACTGAGAGTCCGACATTGAAAGAAGCACTACAATGAAGCTGGAGACAGGCAGGCGGACATACCTGGAGGCTGAAGCGGTGGAAAACAGCTGAGACCCACCAATTTGTTAACAGCACAATTTTCAGTAGAGTCATAACATTAACCCAGCCCTCTCTCTATCTCTACTTCACTTTATCCGTTCATAAATTTCAAACAGTAAAAGAGAAGCTCCATCAATGCTTTCCCACAAACCGGTCAGACTATCTTTAACGGCAAACTAATCAAATTGAATTCCTCATTATCGCTTCTCTTTTCAAAACCATCAAGTGCTTTTTTTAATTCCAGTGAAATTAAGTTTAATTTATCTCAGTCCAGTCGTAATATTATCCTCTTTGTTCCTGTCCTAGCATAGGAATAAGCAGGAATAGGCAGATTGTGAGATAACAATGGGGCCAGCCTTTCTTCCCGTAATGTGCTGAAATGTGAGGATGACACGGTCTAAAGATGAAGAAGCGTCCTGCCTGGCCAATTTAGACAAGGGGAATTAAAGGTCCAGAAAGTCAGAAAGTGAATCACGTCCTTCACATTAATGTGTGACTTCTAATATTATTTGTCGCTTTAAGGCAGATGTCTCTTCTAAAAAGAATAATTGTACATCTGCTCGAGGAATATGACCCATCATTTGAATCTCCTTTAAAAAACTTACGAAGTGGGAGAAAATGGGAGTAAATGTGTGTTATTCTTCAAGACCAAACTCAGTTTTAATATACGATTCTACTTTGTTACGTTTGAACGGCTTCTTTCTTCAAATGTTTTATAAGCACCTATTGTCTTACGTTTTGTAGATAAATTTTATGAGGCTTTCATTGATTAAAAGTGCAGATTAACTTGTCTCAGAGGATGAAATAAAGGGCTAGTCTGAGGGAGGCCAAGAACAAAGTGTTTTGATGTCGTGGTCATCCTGTGTGAAACGTGTACTGAGAACTGAACATGTGACACGTCCCGATCTAAAAGGAGTCGTGTGTGTTCAGTTTTGGTGAATATTTTTTTAATAATTTTTAAACTATTACTTTTCTGTAAGTTAGTGACTGAAAGCAGAAGTCAAAGATCCGATGAATCCAAAGGCTTATCTAATGGTCCCATCACCAACGCAGGCTTCAGTTCTGTGATTGCCATTCTGAAAACCAAACATGTAAATTGTTTCCAATAAGACTAACTGCCTCACATGAAGGTAAAGAGATATGAAAAGCACAGTTACTATAATAGGTTAAATTAAACATATTTTATTGATTTCTACACCACTGTACTTTTCTGCTAGACATTATCTTGATTTGAGGTCTGTTAAAAGGTTATCTGCAGTTAATTTCTTACCTACACGACAAAAGTTCTCTTGTCGTATCTTTGTTGTTATTTTAGGCTCAAATTACAAGACAGTCAGAGGGAGCAAGACAACACTGGTGTGTGCTGTCTTAAAGCAACTTCAATCATAAAAACGTTAAAGCCTTTTATACGGCTGCTACTTTTAGAACCACATGTGGACGCCACATATGCAGTAGGTTATAAATTAAACATGATCTTCCTGTGGGAAAGTGTACTGAGATGCAACATCTAAGGAGATTCTGCTCACTGTAACATAATGCAGAAAAGTAATGCTGTGTAAACATCAGTAAAATATAGATTTTCTTTGGCATCTGTAATATGTTTGCCTTACTTTTTATATGTGACCAGAGTATATGTCTGTAAATGTGCTTCAGGATGGCAGAGTTCTGCTTTACTGCTATATTTAATGAGTATAAACATGTGTATTTAAAGGTGTTTAATCATATGGATCCCAACAAACTCTTGTCAGTTTGGGTGTAGTTGTAACCATTTCACTTAAGCAGAGTCAAATTGAAGCCTTATAAGCAACAGGGCCAATGATAGGTTTACGACTGTTAGTACAGCCATGATTGATCTCTAGAGATGAAGTGGAGGGGGAAATAAAACAATAACGTCCTGCCAATCAGGGCAAACACGCAGACTCAAAGAAGTGTGTGAAGAAACACATGGGAATGCAGAAGCGCACATCAAATGGAGCCAGAACATCTGCCAGCCACCGGACCAGTGGTTTAGTTAAAAGATGAGGAGGGGTCTGGTGAATGTTCTGCTATTCATTTATCTCGCATTGCTGCCCATTGGTTTTAATTACGGCTGACTCTTTCAAGTTGGAAATAAGCCTGCTTCAAAAGCACTTCTTCTTTTTGTGTGTTTCACCATTGTTTCTGTGGTAACTTGGCACACGGAACGAAGGTTGACGGCGTGTTTTTACATGTGTCTGTGCATCTTCCTGCCTCCCCGAATACCCATCTGTCCGGTTGCATTTGAGCACACGCTGTAATTGATGAGCATTTCTTTTTGTGTGTGTGCATGTTAGCACGCCGCCATGTATGTGTGCAAAAGCTGGACCTGCCGTCTTTTCCCGGCACAGCTGCAGCAGGACTGGATTGATGTGTAACCCAAGACTGCTCTTTAAAAGGGCGAGAGGCCTGAGCAGACGTGGTCTTGCTAGTATACCAGATGGGGCTTTATGATGAAAAGAGAGTAATCCCCATCCAGGCATCACTTCCATCAGTTGTGAACTACAAAGCCATTCACAGCATTTTATTGCGAGAAATAATCTCTCTTTTTTTCCAGCTGCACCAAACAGAGAAATTTTTTTTTACTTTCCTGTCTTCTTTTTCTTCTTGTAACACTTTTTCTCCATCGCTTCTTATCTCCCTCATCTCCCTTTTATTGCCCATCCCACCCCCACCCAGTCCCTCTTTGCGCTTGAAGACTTGCAAATGTGGCATTAGCTAATATTCTGAGAGCCAGGCAAGCGATCCCTTTTTATCTGCCAGGGCCCGTCTGATTGAGCTACAGTGTGTGCATTGGAAATGAGTGCTGCGCCTGGACCGCCAAGCCCCGTTGCCCCTGATTGGTATTCAGTATACATGTCACTGCAGGACATGCTGGTTTTATGGCAATGGATTCACTTTATTTCTTTCTAGCTCTCGTGCTCCGACTCTCTGTGTTTTTCTCGTCCTCTGCTAATTCCTAACACAAAAAATTGTTTCCCTTTTTGCTTCTGTCGCTAATGAAGAAGAGTAGAAGGCTGAGCCAAGCTTGTGCCTTAAATGCGCCTGTGATATTTTTTTTCTATTTATCAATACTGACAAAACAAACAGTAATTCATTGATGAAGTTATTGTAGCAAATTGCACTCTGTTGCTCAGCAGACTTCAATTACCTTATGAAAAATTCACCAAATTTTTATTCTGGTCAGTTTTATCTTCCATTCACCAAATCAGACCTTGATTTCAATATTTTACCTGTTTTTTTGTTGTTTTCTTTTTACTTTGTGAATAATTACGCATTTGAAATCCCAAAGTGGATGATTTTGCAACCTGTTTGTCTGAAGACAACCTGAAATTTAGGATGAACTGGATCCATGATTCTTAAAAAAGCTCAAAAATACCAAAAAAATGACTAAAACGGATATTTTTTGAATATTTTTCAAATACAGTAAAGAAGGCAGTATACAGTTATACTTGTTTAACCTATTCATTTTTGGACAATATTAAGAGTTGGAAATTTTTAAATAGTCTAAATGCTACAAACTCAGTGAAATAACCACAAAAATCAGAAACCAGAAAACGTTGTGTTGAACCTACAGATAATAATGGAATAGAAATATCCTTTATTGTCTCAAGCTGGGAAAATTCAGGTGTAATCCTACAACATGCAACATTTTTCAGATGTTTAGTTGTAAAAATTGTCAAATCCAGGCATATTTTTTACTTCCAAGATTTGCAATGTTTTGCAGTCATAAAATTCTGATAAAATATACTGACTGAAAAACCTTGAAGGATTTGAATATCTTTGCAAAGCACTGTAAATACTGTATGTCTCCATAGCTCTTTCAGAACCACTTTTTAAACTAAAGTCTTGGGAATAAATGCTGTAACTGATAATCACATGGCATGTTTTGTTTTCGGTTTGTCTTTACATGCATTTGGAAGTAAAGTTTCCCACAGACAAGACAGGAACTGCTCATAGCTGAACCACAAACACCTACTTTGAAAAATGCAAAACCTGAACTTTCTCTTTAACGTTGAAAGACTTGGGTGAACAGTTTCTTCATCCATACCCAAACACTTAGAACCAGACAGTATTTTTTTTTTTTGGCTCATCTCCATTACAACCAACCACTTTACTGCTGAATCTGTACGCGCACTACTTACTGCATGACACAAATCTTCTTTCCCTGATTCATCGAGTGACAAATCCTGCCCGATTTACAAGGTTCACAAATTTGGGGCATTACCCAAAGATATCCACTAAAATAATAATTTTAAAGAAAAACAATTACATTATTGTGCAGCTTGCGCCAGTTTTGCATTTCACCCTGAGTGTGGAATGATATGCTTCTCTATCTGTGTTTAAGTCTCTGAATTACTTTACTTTTACTGTGAGTTACAAAGAACTCACAGTATATTCTCTCTTTATCCTTCACTTGTGTTTTTTCTGCTTCTGAAGAATTCCCTGTGAGCAGCAGGATTTCTCTCTATCTCAGGCTTACATCATGCTTGCTGAATATGTCAGGGTTTTCTACTTGCACGTACATTAGCGAAAGTGTGCCTGAAACCTGCCTCGGCAGTGGAAGACGAAGGAGAAGTAGCGAGTCTTTAAAGACAAGTTAGCGATGATATCCTCCATGGGACTCCGGCAGTCACGAACTGCAGAGCACCTGTGAGCCAGAGGAGGATTTGCTGCTTTGATTTTAAGCAGCAGATTGTATTCATGGAAGCCATCCTGTGCTAACACAATGTTATTCACATTAAACTGACAAAAAATTAGTGTTTGGGCGTTTTCTAGTAATCTGTTTATGAGTTAAAATGTTTCATTTTTCCCTTTAGAGAAAAAAAAAATTAGCACAACGTGTGCAAATTGACACTTTACTTCAGACCAGAGCATAGCTAGCCCTCTCTATCTGAGGTCCAGAGGTCTGTCCTGTAGGTTGGTCGATGTGGGCCTCGTTCCAGGTGTGACTGGCAGTGATCCAGTTGTGGGTAGTCAAGTGTAAACAGTTTACCGAACTGCTGCGTCTGGGGAGGACTGAGGATTCTTGCTGGGGGAAGTGAAACTTCGACAGCATTTCACAAGCGGGCAGCATCCTGCACGGGAAAATGACCCAGCAGTTCAAGGAAAAGTCAAGGGCAGGGTGGGCGGTCAACAGGCAACAAGACTACTTTGCTTTCTCCCTAAATATAGTTACATAATTAAGTTCCTGAAATAAATGAAACTTTTCAATAGTTTATTGAAAATGATTGCATGTTTTGAAATATTAATGAGAAGATTGTGTTTCTTCTCTGAAAGTGTTGCAGAATTCACTGGCATCTTTCTCAGATGTTATTCTTTTGTGACCAAAAGAACAACAAATCCAGATGAAATCATTGTTTTGTTGGAGCAGTTCTATTTTATACCTTCTGTTGTTTTCCAATGAGCCTGGATTGGAATTTGTCACAGAAATGAAGACATAGCCTTGCAAATGATTGATCTTTTTAGTGTTAAAGCTGCTAATGTAATGAGAGAGAATAACTGAAAACCCTATGAGACTCTGATAGACTCAGGAGGTGATAAGAAATTACCCTTTAGCTAAATTATTTTCAAATTTTTCTACATGAATGTAAATTGTGTAGATTCAGAATCAGTTTTATTGGCCAAAGTTGTTCACATAAGTGCAAGTGTTGGCTTTGTGTCCACTAAGCCAACATGTAAAAGAAAATACATGTTGGCTTATGTATTTTCATGTAAAAGAAAATAAAAAGTCTAAAATCTTCATATTTGGATCTATTTATTCATATACCCATACGACACTTCTGTGTGCCAAAGAAAGATTCAGAACTTTGGGTCTATAAACATACTTTGAACATTTCCACACTTTGTCATATTACAACCAAAAACTTTATCAAATTTCATTGGCATGAATGTGTTGTACCAACACAAACAAGACAAAACCTGGGTAAAAAGAAAGTTGAAAGGATGCTTTTCAGCATTTTTGCAAATAAAAATCTGAAAAGTGTTGCGTGCATACATTCCTCTTGCAGTTAAAATCCTAAAGCAAAAATTCAGGGAAACCAAAGTCTGGATGAAACAGTGAATGTTTCCACCTAATTTCATAAAAGCTTGTGTTGAGGTCAACTGATATAGCAAATCACCCTAAGACACCATCTTAGGGTGTCTTACGATCCCACCACCATGACGAATCAATGGGAAAATGGATTGAGCTAAAAACAGGGTGATGACAACCCTGTTGGAGATTCACCTCACAGCAGATGACCAGGAACATAACATGAGAATGAAAAGAGTATGAAATTACAAATCACATAAATTCTCAGTGAAATCCATTGGCAGTTAAGATTTAAATCTAACAAAATATGGAAAAACCAGTTGCATGCATTCGTTCTGAGAAGATATTTTCATATTCTGCATATTTTGCATTGCACATGCTTAAAGCCTCCTGGTGTCCCATAATGTGTTGGTGGTGTCCTTGTTGTCTGAGCCTGGATGCAGCAGAGCATGCTGTTGCTGTTGTTCTAAACCTCAGCACAGGAAAATGAGGTGCTTTGAGGAAGTAGACACATATCTCCAAGGACACATACCACCAAGCAGATCAAAGGACTTTAGAGGGCACGTTTGATGGGGAAACCACACTGGCTTTCAAAGCAATATAGTCCTGAATCTCAGCAGCCCATCAAGGCCCATGAAAGAAATTCTAATATGTCTGCCTGTCAGTTAATTGAAGCCCTGTTCTGTCCCTTGAGGGGGGATAGGATGCTGGTCGTAAGGGAGCATCTTTGTCCTGCTGCACAGTCGCCATTAATTATTATTCCTCATTCACCTCCTTGCCAACACCGTTCCTTGTCTGAGCGTGTTTGTGTGCCTTGTCACCAATCTCTTGTCTTGTGAAAACACACTGAAGTCTGACAGAGAACAAGATCATAGCACTCGCAGCATATCAGCCTACCTTTGGGGGAGTTGTGTGTTTCCCAAGAAGATATTTGGTTGTCAGGACTGTTGCATTTGATCATGAGATGGGGGTTTCAGAGTCAGTAATGTTGTTATTCTGCATCAGGATAGCAGTGCACAGCAGAGGACAGAGGCTCATTTGAAAGCAATCATAGCTGGCAAAGAAGCACCACTACATAGTTTGCTGTAGATTGACAAAAGCACACATGCAAAGAGTAGTCCTGTCAATCCAAAGACCTCTTCCCTGGAGAAAGACGGTCTGTTAGACAGGAAGTCATCGTGTCTGTGAAGCTCTGAATGAGGGAGGAAGTGATGAGCGATGGCAGCCGATCTGAGCTCAGCCCTGTGTCTGAGTATGGCTTATGTAGTATGTAGTTTAAAGAATACACTTGATCTGTGCAAAAATATACACTGTTCAGCCAAACAAGCGTGATTTAGAGTTATCTTGTCAGAGATCACATCTGATATGCAAACCGGTGTGTGTTTTTACAGCCTAAAGAGTCTGTTTAACCAGTGAGAACCATGATGATGGATTCCACTGACAATCCTGACAAATTGTATCTTAAACCCTGAGGGGCTGCGTTAGGTTGCAGTGATACCATAGCGTTTCTGCAGCTGTGACTGCTGGGAGGGATGATAGTTCTTGCAATGCCGGTCTAATATTTACATATACTCACTATCATCACTCTTATTAGTCCAGAGCTTTTAAATGTGCATTTTAGCTGGTTGTTTTCAAAAGTTGAATGATAAACAACTTGAATGCTTATATGCTTTTACAAATTGTGTAAAATATATTTTGTCCATAACAATCTCAGTTTTAATATGTTTGTATGTATCACCACTCTATTCAGACTCAGTTTCAGATATGTAAGCAGCAAAAGCCAGATCTGACATCCAGTGAGCGTCTTGCAGCGCTGCAATGCATTTGTCTTTTATCCAGAGTCTAGTAAAACAAGTCAATAGTGTCAGTTTTCAGAAGGACCAAATTCTGTCAATATTGATCGGCCATAATGAGGCCTCTTACAAATGTCTAAGGGCTCTTACACATTTGTAAGAGCTCTTTTTTTCTCAGGGCAAATTGGTGCTGTAGATTCTACCAAACAGTCCTTCATAAATTCTCCATTAGGAAACGGCTGGACATATCGCAATTGTGTGAGATACAAAGCTGGTCAGGCTTTTGGGTGTGGAGCTTTGTATGAAGTCCTTTGTATGGAGCTTTGTATGAAGTCCTAGTTGCTTTCTTAATTCCACTAGCACTCTACTGATGTGTGTGCTTGTTTTTGCATAAATCAAATCCTTGTACTTCTCTTGTGTCTCATCTCATGATGGCTAATAAAATTGTAATCCCTAAACACTGCTATATGTTCTCCACACACTAAACACACAGCTTTATGGTCGAATTCAGCAGAACAATATTTAGAAGTAGGTGAGAGGCAGGGTACACCCCGGGCAGCGTTGTCAATCACTTATTGTGGGACAACACAGAGAAACTCAGGTCAAACTCACTCCTAGGGAGAATTTAGAGAGGCCAATAAAGTCATAATGTTTATTTTAGGTTTGTGGTAGAATGATTGAGTGGAGAACCCACGCATGCAGGGAGAAAAGATTCAAATTCCATGCAAAAAGGCCACAGAGATAATTTGAATCTAGGACCTTTATTCTGTAGAGCTGACACTGGTGCTAAAACCAGTCTCTGCAGCCTTAAACTTCACATTGTATCTGTTTTTTTTTTCCTTATGTGAAGATGACAATTTGGGTTAGAGAGTTGAAAAGATGTGACAACTCCAATGACGTGAGAGAGGAGGCTGCTGTGACCTACATTTAGACTTCTGATAAACATCTAAAAAACAATTCTAGATGTTGAAAAACACATTTTAAAACAAAAATCTATCAAACCTACAATCGTCAAATGAGCCACTCAGACGTTGTTTCGACACATTGCCAATTTTTATTGCGGAGCACTTGGACAGATTTTTGTGATTAATAGTGCACGGTGTGCAGTGTTCCTCCACCTCCTAAATGTTTCACTGTGACCTCCTGTCTCCAAACCAAGTGACCAGCTTGGACATTGAAAGGGAAATAGCCTGCATTCCTCCATAATCATAAGAGGTATTTACATATGCCCTCTAAATGATTATGTGGTCCAGCTAGAATCATCCAATCAATTTTTGACAAAAGCACTTTCTCCTATTTACATTCCTAAAATGCAATGTGGTTTACTTTTGCTGCTGGACGAGCCAAATCAAAGCATGTGTTCCCAAGGACCGAGTGCTGGGAGAAAATGAGAAAATAGAGAACTGGAAGGTGGGAGGGGGTCTGAGGAGAAGAGGTTCAAAGCGAACAAGGTCAAGCTTCAGGGTCAGCCCCTCAGTGTTTTTTCACAGCCTGTGTGAATACATAACCGACAATTGACTTTCTAATTGGAGGGGGGCCTCATCAAATATGTGGCTTAGTAATAACAGTAATCACAAATCATTTTATTCTTTCCACTTCTTGTCTTATTCCCAAAGCATCTAAAGTGACCTGTGTATTAAATAATGATGAAGCAGCAGCTGCTGGCTCTTGGTTCTTTGTAGCATGTTGTTGTGGCCCTGAAATACAAATTGACAGCCAACCATTTTCCTCCACTCCCCACTCAGAAAAAGGCTCTCCCTACTGGATTCTGTCTCTGATTGGATCAAAGGTTTGACCTGTGTTGCTCAATGACCTTTCACGATTCCTCCTGTTCCTCCAGAGTCGGGACCTTTGCCAGGGCACCTGAGCATTACCTTGACGGCAGCCTTGTTGGCTGCTGTCACAGAGCCACTGTCTGTTTGATGTCACCTCTGACATCAGCCTCTGTACCAATAGTCAGGAAGATCTGACGCTCATGCTGGGCTGTGAATAATAGAATATATCCAGCGGCCTGAGACCACCGTTGTCACTGGTGCTCCCCTATGATAAAATGTCCCCGTATTTACCTACAGGGGTGATGTGCTCTTCCTGTCTCTTTCAGGGTACAAAGCGACGCATCAGTGGCCAACCATGGGAAAAAGCTGTCAACACTCTTGCCCAGCTGGCAGTCACAATGCTCCCACGGGGCCCACAGTCGACTGAAGTGAAGAGTTAAGGATGATAAGGGAAACCTGCAGGAGCAGGGGAATCTTAACTCTGATGAACCTCTGTCAACAGTGAGAGATGCCAAGAAATGTTTAGTGTGCTCTGTTTTACCATCCCTCAATCACTAGCCTCCCTCGAGACTCATTACAAGTTTGTAATCTCCTTTATCTCTTTTATTTGGGTATATACAGTGTGTTACGTGCGGAGCCCTTCAATTATATTCCTGCTTTCGTTTCATACCAGTTTTCTGGGCTTATTGTACACCACACCCTTTTATACAATTTCGATTTTAATAATCTACCAATCTTTGGATTTTATTATCTAATGTTGTCCAGTGGTGAAACATTGGAACACGGAAAAGCACCAACACAAATATATCTTTAAGCTTATTTGCCAGGTGAGGCAGACTGAGCTGTTGCTACATGGTTGTATTGGAGGCAAAACCCAACACCAAGTAATCTTTTATTGTGTAAACCCCTAAGAACTGACAGGAAAAAAACTTTTTCCAAAACCTAAGATGCATAATGCACACACATACCATTATCCAACATAAATACAAACACAATTAGTATTTTAGTAGCATGGCCCAATTGCAGCAAACAGTAAGATTTTTAAAAATTTTGGTTCATTCTTCCAATGGGGTTAGAAATTGATTAGTTGATTAAAATACATTTGTGTTTTATTTCATGCAAATGTAAAGAACTGATTCCAGAATCCTGGGATTTCTTTAAATTGAATTCTGGAAAATATGATCTGTAGTCATTAAACACAGCCAAAATAGCTTGAAACATTTTATGCCATTTTATGAAATGACATAAAATGTCTCCAAGACTTTACAGGTTTGAGAGTGCTTTTCCCTAAAACAAACAGTGGGGGATATCTTGGTTTCCCCCTTGGACCAGTTACCCTGGGCACCCTGCTTTGGATAAGCAGTAAATAATGCATCCAGAGCTCGTATTCATAAAGAATCTTAAGACTAAAAGTAGTCCTTGCGATGTTATTTTAGGGACATTCTTAGAATATCTTGAATTGTAAGATTTTTCTTAGAATTTTGTCTCAGTTAGACAAAAGTTTTTTGAGAAGCATCTTAGGCCTAAAGAAAATTCCTAATGTGATAAAATTAGGAGTAGTGAAGAACACCATTAGTGAGCGCAAGTAAGTCTTAGTCGCAGTGCTTAATGCTCTGAGAGTGGAAGAAGACTTCATGGTACGGTGACAGTGTTGTGATGGGGATGTCTTGTCAGCCTGCCAATTTCTGAAACCATGAAAAAATTAAATTTATCAATTTAAAAACTTCATAAAAGCGCACATGGAGTCAGTCCGACCTGTCTGGTACTGGTAGATTATTGTACTGCATGTACATTGAATTGATTTTGTTGTGATAATGGACTTAGAGCAAGTCAATGCCCACAATTAAAATCCCTGCTTAGGTGGTGAAACATTTTTTAAATCCTTACTTGGAATTCCCTTTGTAATTTTTTTTTTTTCTTGTCACAGTCCATGGTAACCACACATTTAACATAGATGCAAATACAGTAAATCAGAGTACAGGAAATGGTAATCATGGCTGCCTGGACACAATCCATCAAAGTCACTGTCCTTGTGGAGAACACGTGTGTCAGGCATCATCTGCTGTGGATTACTGAAGTCTGAGAATGTCTGTGGGTTCACTCCCACCCCCACAGCTAAACCATATGTGAACCTGAAACTTACATCCAATTCCAAAGCAAGATCGAATGGCTTGAAAGAGTGATTATGCTAAATACAGAAAGATCCTAGAAGAAAGTTCTGGTTGAGAACTTGAGAATTAATACAGTAAATCAGAGTATTTACTGTGTTTCACTCTCGCATTCAGTGAGACAAAGAACCTAAAGACATATTCAGAGCTGCAATTTAACATATAGATCAAGCATGACCTTTATCCCAGCTTGAGCAACTTTACAAAGAAAATTTGGTCAAACATTTCTGTCTCTAACTATGTAAAACTGGTAGAGAAAGTCTTGCAGCTATAATTGCAGAAAAATAGTTTGTTTCAAGGTACTGACTCTGGTGAGATAAATATAAATGTTTATGCCATGTTTTTCATATTTTCAATTGTAAGAAAAATGTAAATGCATGTATCATTTTCCTTCCACTTAACCTGTACGCACTACTTTTGTTCGTCTGTCACAACCCAATAACATGCAGTGAAGTTTGTAGTTTGACAAAATCTTAAAAATTCAAGAGCTGAAGTATTTTGCAAGGCCATGAAAAAAGTCAATTCACCAGTGACCAGTGAAAAAATATCTATGTAAACACCACTTTCTTCTCTAAATTTATTTCTCAATCCTCCTCCATCTCTGGTATTTCACTGTCTCTCCGCATTTTCCCTCTGAACTCTTTCCTTCTCTTTTTGACTCTGTAAGCCAGATGAAAATGCATTCCTTGAATGCACATAGAAATGCTGGGTTTTCTAGTGTCAGCACTTCTTAAAATGGGCTGCTGCTTGCAGACGCTTAAGCTGAGGCGAGATGGAAGCAGAAGGAAAATCCGCTCTATCTGCTAAACTCAGGAATGCGTTTTCTGTAAAACAAGTTTGAAGAGATTGGGAAGGTGGAGGAGACAACGATGGTGTAGCAGAAGTAATCAGACCAAACCAGAATAAACTTCATGAGGTCTTCACCTTCCTTGCTGTGGTTTGAGGTTGCTTACTGTTTGTTACCATCAAGCCAAAGAGAAAGGGAAAATATTAAATTGGAATTATTTTGCTGCTAAGTAGGAATGTTGAGTTCCTGTGTTTTAGTCTGCCATGAGAACAAGCAGTTCACGCATGATTATCTATTTGTATAGATACATATATATATAGAGTCTCTGCAGACCCGACACATCATGGACACAAACTGTTCAGGCTTTTACTTTTAAATTGGCGCTATTAGAAAAAGAAGTCGATACAGTTTCTTTTGCCAGACTGTATTTTGGATAAACACTTAGCAGTTAGAGTGCCCAGATTCATAACACAGATATTTAAACAAATTAAACTTCCTCTTTTTTTGTAAAAACGCTGTTTATGTAAATATTTAAAATATTTCATTGAAAGGAACGCAGAACAAAAGTCAAATACCTTGTCTGCACAAACCTGTCAAAATCAAGCTGATTCTGACTCTTATTTTCTTCACTATTAACAGCTGCAATAGTTGTTTAATGAATTATTTTATTACTTGTAAATGTAATAGCTGAAACTCCTTAAATAAAACAGAGCAAAATGTAATTTATGATGAACCAGACATATCCTTTAACACACAAGCCAGAATTAGATGTTGTCATTTCACCATAGGGCAGAAACATCCGTTCTTGCATCATGCCTCTCATTTACTGTGTATCAGCAGTTTGTTATCTGTCTCAAATATGTTCCTCAGGGTGTATATGATCACCTAACAATCTGCAGCGAGGAAGAAAATTATCAATCAATATCATTTTGTTGTCTTGGTAATCCCTGCTTGTGAGTAATAGCTTGCTAGAATCCTTTCTTTTTTCACAAGCTGACTCAGTCAGTTGAACAGAGCCACCAGGCCTTTTTTTTTTCTTCCTCTGTGCTCCTACCGGGGTGGTGGATGCACATGAGGACCACCCCTGGATTGAAAGAGCCTATTGCTTCTCTGATTAGTGGGGATGAATCCTAGCATGTTTCTAATCATGCACAGGCGCATAAAGAGAGCTACATATGTACGTGATTACGCAAATGGAACATCATATGGCAGAATAATATGAAACTAATTTGATGACACTAAAGAATATACAAATGGAAAAGGGCCATTCACCACCCAATTTGTGAACACATGATTCGTATATGCAAAGAAAGAGTCAAATGTTGAGATGTTAGAGAGGCAACAATCATGCAAGGATGCGCCTCCTTAAAGTCAGATCTGGAGCATGTGTTTTAGTTTCTAACACCCAAGGGGTGTATGGCGCAGAGTGCAAACTGCCAACATGTAAAAGTATTCATACCCTGTGAGCTTTTTCATAGTTTTCACTTTATAACCACAAACACAAAATCGATCAAACGTTTAGCAAATAAAAATCTGAAAAGAGATTTCTGCATATGCACTCAGCCCTTTCTGATTTAATACCTGGTGATTATCTTCAAAAGTCTCCCAATAGGGAGAGTATTAGTCTCCCAATAGGTAAGCATTACCACATTACATTACCTGTGTGTAATGTAATGTGGTTGCAGTGGCCACCTGCTATACAGAGGCTTCAAACATTGATGCGGCCATCCCGACTTTGACTCCCATCCTCACGATGCATGTCTTTTCACCCTTCACTTTCTGCTCCATTCCTGTCTGATTGCTGTAATTAAGGGCACCAGAGCCTACAAAATTATTTTTAAAAACATTAGTAAACAAAGAACATCAGCATCACTATGACCAAGGGAAAAGGTGAAAGCTGTGGAGAAGTTGATACCAGGGTTAGGCCAAAAACAATATCTTAAACTTACAAAATTTCACATAGCTCTTTTCAATCACCTGTAAACAGAAATAGTTTGGCACAACTGCAAACTTACTAGAAAATGGGCATTCACTTAAACTGAGAGATCATGCAAGGAGAACAATACTCATAGAAGCAGCCAAGAGTTTCGTGATAATTATGGAAGAGGCGCAGAGAGGCTGCAAAAGACTTCGGACAGGAGCGTTTCACCCTCAAGCTGTACTATGAATCTGAACTCAGGGATCCAAATGAAAAGATACTGTCCTGCTAGAATGGACCAGTAAAAGTCCAGACCTAAATCTATCTGACTGTAAAATGGTAAATGGCTGTACATGTATAGGGCTTTATGAAGTCTGAGGACTCCAAAGTGCTTTACTCTACAATCACTCACCCATTCACCCATTGAAGCCACAGCTGCCCTGGGCAGACTGACAGAGGTGAGGCTACCATTCAATCATCCTTCTGACTACCAGCAGGCAAAATGGGCAAAGTATCTTGCCCAAGGACACAATGGCAAAATGACTAAGCAGGATTGAGTGGGGCTTGAGGCGGCAAATGACCGGTCACAGGTCAAATCCCCATGACCTAGGCCACTGCTGCCGACAAATTTATAAAAGAGGCTGGGCAATTATGGAAACTCTTTGTCAGAATCACAAAGGGTTTGCATTCAATCGTACTGAACTTGAGCTATTTTGCAAAAACGAAGAGGAAAAACTTAACTTTCCTGATGTAGCAAAGCTGACAGAAACATGGCCATTAACGTTTTCTGCAAACTGCAGCTAAATGTGGTTTTATAAAACATATCTTCAAAGGTGCCGAATAAAAATGAAAACCCGAGTTTTCAGAATTTAATTTGTAAAAACCATGTGCTGCCATGTGTTTGTCTATATCACATAAAATCTGAAATACATTGAAGTTCACAGCTGTAACATGACAGGCTGCAACAAAGTTCCAGTGGAAAAATGACTTTTGCCAGGAATTATGCCTTGATGTCTGGATGCTGCGGCAATATACGAGCCAGATGAGGTCCATTCACTTACTGTCACATGCAGAGCAACTCCCACAAACTGTTCAGAGAAGTAAGCTGTCAGTCTGTCGCTGTCTTCCTCCTCCTCCTCACTCTTTGTCTCAGCTGTTGCCATGAGGCTCAGAAGGGTGATGATGGGTGTTTGAAGGCTGATGCAGAGAGAGGTGTGAGCTTAAAGATGGAAGACAGCAGAGAAACACAAAGAGTGAAAGGAAATCTAAGATGGAGAGTGAAAATAATGAGAATAGTGGGGAAATGATAGAGGAATACCAAATAGCTTAGTGATAGTTGATGTTCTCTTTATTCTGGTATCCTTGGAAAATTGTTTTAGTCTCTGTGCTTGGCTGATAGCAAGGGTACTGGCATGTGAACACACATCATGCATGTGTCCAAAGTACATACACACACATGCACAAAGATCTTTTGCTCGTTCTACATAGCAATCACCATGGCAACAAAATGTACAGAACACAGTCAGGGTGGGATATTTTTAAGTTTCAAAGGAATGGCAACAACAATGGAGACGACAAAGGAAGGAAGAGACAAGAACAGTTCAGAGTGAGGGAACAAAAGTGAAGCCGATAAAAGTACAAGCAAATGAGTGAGTGAGTCTGTTGGGGAGTGTGTGTCCAAGGTCACACAGCTTAGAGCCATGGGTACCTGAGAATAGAGGAGGATGACAAGTAGAGTGAAATATCTCCACATTTACTGGTGTTTTTAGGGTAATTGGCAGCTGCATCCACTTATTCATTACAATGATGATGTAGTGTAGATGGCTGAGTGCATCACATTTTGACTATTATTTTACTTCTCATACTATGCATGTAAGCCACTACACATAGTGAGCATTCAGTATTTGCTGATGCACCAGGACCATGCTCCTGTTTTAAGTTGTCAGATCTGGACTGACACAAGTGGTGCTATATGTGCTTTTGCTGAAAGCTAAATTCTAAAACGTAATTTGTGCGTCTGTACGCCTGTGTGTTTGTAAGATCACAGCACGTCCCTCCTGTCTGGGTGTGGACTTAGCGGGGACAGCTGAGTTAATTTCAGAAGGTGAAGCAGGTCAGAGGTCATTCCTCGGTGTAGGTGGCCTGTTGTACCCAGACCACCATCTAGCAGATGCCAAATAAATCACAGTCTTGCTGAGTGGTTTGGCAGGTAACACATGCCTCACTCCTCACACTGCCTGTCTGTATATGTGTCTGCCTTTCTTTTTCAGGCTCTTTTTTTTTCTGTTAACACACAAACACACACGCAGCTCATAAAGGCACATCTGGCCCAGATCCTCACTGGACATGATCAACAGTGACCTTGAACACCTTCCTGTTTTGTGTCTTGGCATTTGTCCAGATCAGAATTAGTTTTCTTTTTCCCAGTTTATCTGTCATAAATTTATATTTGGTATGCTGATATTTTATTAAAATGCGTGAATATCTATATGTCCCAATGCAGTGTAGGCTATATTCACAAGATGAGCATAGGAATGTATCGTGTTGTCATTAATTTTCCAAAATGTCTCGTACAAAATGCTCATTTCCTCTTTGATAGTCATTCTGTGTCTCATGAGTTAACCTGGGCCAACCAGTCAATTACCAAAGCAAATTATGTTTATCCTCCCTCTTTTCTTTTTATATTATTGTGTAAGTCGTTTATAGTTAAAAAGAAAGAGTACATCATGAATCATGTAGTAATAAATGTAGTCAGATTATTAATGTTCAGTATTTTTTTGGCATTTTTTAAAGATTTTGCTGAATGAAAAGATTACACACTTCTGTACATCAATGTAGCAGATGTAAAATCTGATAATTGAACAAAAGTAACACAGTGAATGTAAATTAATTGAATTAGAATAAAATAAAATGAAATAGAAAATACAACTTAAATAAAATAAGAAAAATGAAATGAAAATTAAAAAACTTAAATGAATAAATAAGAGGCTTGACTCAATCCTTAAGTTTAAGCTTTAATAACACTGCATTGTTTTTCAAGACAGAATTACACTTTCTCTGTGTGGGGCCTATGTTGTTCCCATTAAGCATGGGATGACTTTCTGTGGATAGATTAATGATTTGAACATCAGTATGTAGAAACTGATGTTCTTGGAGAGTTGAGCTTATTCCTGCTCAGACATTTTAAAGTTGATGTCTGCTGCCACCTTGAAAACTACTCCAACCATAGAAACTCATTGCTATTCAAGTCCACACTAAAATGTATTTATGTTGCTGTTCGTTTAACATTAAAAGCATTTGTTGGAATATATGCTCCACTTCACTTGAAGGGTTTGATGGTTTGCAGCAGGTGAGTTGCTGACTTGAAGAGTCACATTAGCTGCTGTTTATTGTTTACTCTGTGCCAAGTTAATCTAGTTCTGGATTTTTGTTCCGGGATTGTTTGCTTCTACATTACCGGTTTATAGTTAAGGCACTGTTCATCTGTGTAGAAGGTTACATTGTAAATCCATCACTGTTGATTTTTAGTAATATAACAAATCAACTCCAATTAATTATGGGAAGACATTAAAGTTGTATAAAGTTGATCTTGCATAACCATAAGTGTCAATACTCGCTGTTGTTGTTACTTAAAAAACCAACAATTTAACTAAGCTAGGCCAATTGTCATTAAAATTTTTTAGTATAGTAAATGCTAGTAAAACGTCTACTAGATGGGAACATTGTTGAAGTTACAGACCTGGACATGTTTGCTGGCACCTCTAGTGGAAATTATTTTTATTGCGTCATTTAATCTCACACTGGGAGGGAAGGAGGAAATAGAAACTCTACCTGTTCAGTAGATTTATTCAAGAGAAATAGAAATTTCAACAAAATTACAAATTTTGGTACGTTTAAAACATGTGTTTAAAATCTGACACATTTAGTTTTTAAATTTGATTTTAGGTTTCTTATTTTTGCCACTGCCCACTTGACTGGATGAAGACTGGAGAAGATTAGCATTTAGCTGCATGTCATCTAATCATGGGGGAGTGGAGGCAGAGGGAAGCTTTCACACTGTCCTACCTTCACAAACGTATACAAGTAACCTTGCTAAGCAAGCTAAAGAAAACTGGGACTTCAACTGGAGTTATGTGGATTGAAAGGAGACTAAGCTTGAGTTTTTTTGTTGTTGTTTTTTTAACGACAAACACTTTTGGTGTGATCCAAAGAATGAAAATGTGGAAATTAATCTCATGCCCAGTGTTAAGGATGGTGGTGGCTTTGTGATGCTGTGGGTCTTTCTCTTCCTAATGTCCTAGGAACAAGAACTTTTGAGACCTTGGCATTAGGGTCTCTTTGAAATACTGGAACATTTTGAAATTAGTGAAATCCAGTGAGATTCAGCAGTAATTCAAAATGTGTCAAAGCTTTGGGTTTCACCAAGATAAAGATCTAAAACAAATAAGTTAGGCTTCATAGTTGGACAGTGAGGCACTGTTGATTTGCAGCAGGAAGGTCACGGGTTTGAATCTTGGCCTTGGGTCTTCCTGCATATAGTTTGCATGTTCTCCTTGTTTATGTGTGGGTTCTCTCCGGGTACTTTGGTTTTTTCCTACAGTGCAAAAGCATGACTGATTACTCTGATTACTATTAACTGATTACTCTTAAATTGTGCTTAGGTATGAGTGTGTCTATGAAGACACTAGATGATGATCTTGATGCAACAGGTATTGGTCAAAAATCCCTCTTTCTATTTGCACCAACCTTGTAAACCATCATGGGAGAAGACCATTTCATTCAAACTTACTAGTTCTGACCTTGGCTGCGTATTGCTGCAGTTGTTAGCTCTGGTGCCTTGCAGCAATAGGATTGTAGGTTCGAATTCTGCATGGATCCTCTCCAGGTACTCCTGCTTCCTCCCATAATCCCAAAACATGTTTGGTCAGTTTTTCTTTCTGAATTTGCATGAGTAATAAGTGTCTGTGTATAGTTAAAAATTTCACATAAAGAGACAAGAAAAATATCTAAAAGTTGCACTGAAACAATAGAGCAGTCTAGTAAAAGGAATGTATGTGAAATGCAGTCCTTCTGCTTTTTATTTAATACAGACAAATGCGCAGCCTGAAGCAGCAGTTTTTAAAGATAACATCATTAATCTTGGTGATAGAACTGACTTAAAAAAGGACATTTGAGCAAAACCTCAACTTAATTGTTCTCTAATGTATTAGCAGCTGCATTGTATTCAAATTAAATGTTGGATTTTTTAAAAACTTTTTCAGTGTGAGATTTTGCTTTTGCAACAAAAGATTAATTTGTTTTGACAATATTTAAAAATTTCTACCAGAGAAAATAAGAAACTAAGTGTCACTGTAAAAGCTTGCTTCACTCCTCTCACTTTTCTGACATATGGTGCCACAGGACTTTGGGGTGGGTGATATTTTATTGCAACATTTTGTGTTGTTATTGTGATAACAGTTAAGACAGAATGATAGGAACTATTTATTACGTCTTTTTTAAGTAACTATTTGGCTGTAACTGCATGGCACAGTAATCATAACTCCACCAACACAAATACTGCTCTTAAAAACCATATCCCTTTGTGAAATGCTTCTTTAGGACACCAGTCACATAAAAACTGTGATTTGTATTACTAAGTAACTGCATTTAATTATATTTTCAAATGTAATTAAATGCAGCTACTCTCATTGAACAAACTGGAGAAAACAGTAAAAAACAACAATCCCAAATATTAGGACAGTTTAACTGGAATTTTTTGTGACAACGATAGATGAAAATACTTATTATGATAAGAAATTTATAATAAAAGATGAGATAAACGCCCACCCGTAACAGGACCAGTGGTCTAATTGGTTCCAGTCTAAGATATTACACCAAGCAAATCGTTCCGGTTTACTATTCTGGACCCATGGTGCGCTCTGAGCACGAAGAGAGACACCTTTTCGGGAGATCTGGGACGATCTGACTGAAATTTGGCAGCAGGGTCTCCACAGGTTCTTTGGAGACATCAGCTTTTTTTTTTTTCTTTTTTTACTTGCAGTGGTGATCCAAACAGGAGATGACAGACCAGCATTGTGTGCAGCAGGAGATTGCGGGCAGGTTGTGCTCTGTGTGCGCTTGGCTTTTACCATGACGGTATGCCTCTAAAGATAATTTGATGATCTCTGTGTTTTGCTGCCAGGAAGCCCCACTACCTCCCCCATAGCTTCCTCCCTCTTCCGATTCCTGTACTGATGTGGTAACTTATTAATTTCTGTCAGTCGGATTTCCTGCCATTCAGAGATACTACCAAATCACATTATATTTGTCATGGGTTAGGTGTATGGGCAATGCGCCTCCTAACAGAAGAAAAGAAAAAAAGGATCAAAGATGTGCTTACAATCACCTCTGGATATGGGAGGTAGAAGAGTTTGTGTGAAATTGTATCCTACAAATCTTAAATGGGGAACACCGAAAACAATCAGTGTCTTCTCTGTTTTCAGGATACTTCTGAAAGGTTGGTCTCTACTTTTTTAGAATTACAATTGAGGCAAAACTGTTGTAGTGGTTCAGATGGACATTGCATATGGTACTAAACTAAAATAAACAATGATTTAGAAATGCCAGAGACTGAAGAACTACAATTCTATATATACTCATTAGTGCGTGTGTGTTGTTTATGTGGCAGAGGATTTAAAGCTGTCACTTTGTAATTACCTCAGCAAATACAGGCTTGGAGAGAGTTGACTGAAGTCTACCAGTAGGACAACCCTGGGAGAAAATAAGAAGTGACAAGCCACATAACACAGCGTGGGACGTAAATAACTTTTAGCCCCTTCCCTCTCTCTCTTTCTGTCTCTTTTTCTGGGTGATTCTTCAAGGATTTTAAAAGAATGAGTGAGGGAGAGCCGAGCTGAAATGAGAGAATATCCCTTGCTTTCATCTTTAGAAGACATCCTCTCTCACTCGCTTTGATGAAAGCCTTTGGTTTTTTGGGGGGGATTTATCCTCTTACATTAGATGTATGAGGTGTAGCTTGCGTGCTCCGGTTTGTGCTTGACTCACACACACATTCACATGCGTTGTTATGAGGCCTTGCACTCACCTATCTACGTTTCCTCACCAGAAGGTGCGTAGGTGGCATGGGAAGTTGGGCTTTGTGTGCCTGAGCATTTGAAGGACTTCTCAGAGCCAGCTCAAGTTGAAGGGGTTTATTTTTATCAGACCTGTCGCCCAATTCACTATCTGATGAGAACTCACTTTCGCTTTGACAGATTCTATCAAAGATTTACAGTAGACGAAGACAAAAACACATGTATCCATTTATTTATTATGTATTTTTAACTACGGATTATCGTTTTATTTCATATTGTGTCACAGAGTATTGGATTCTGTCACGCTGTCATATCAGCTCTCATTCTATGTTTTGACCACTTCACATGGCATGGCAAGATTTTAAAATTGTCAGGTAATTTTCAAAACCTGAGAGACCCCACAAAAAATTATAGGTATTGTCACCTTCTTAAAATAATGACCCAAGTCAAAAGAAAAACTATTTTGGCATTATTTTCGAAAGCTGGTCCTACAGAGTGTTGTGTACAGCTACCTGGCAAAGACAGCACAACACACATAGACACATTTCACTTATGTACACTCAGATGTCAGATGGTAAATCTAAGAAAACCTGTTGAGTTGAGAGGAAACAAACATGACTGGCAATTTTAACAGGGAAAAAAACAATACAAAGCACGTTTCTAATGTTAACCTGACGTTCTGCTGTGCCGTAGCAGTTGTTTTGTCTTCTGTGTTTTGTATTAATCTCTGTGTTTCTGTTATCACAATTACTGATTGGCTACGTCACACTTAATAGCTGCATGCTCGTTTGTCAGTACATTTATTCAGGCTCGTTTGACAACCCACACACTGGGATAATCAACTAACATGATCCTACATGTTGAATATTTCTGATTTAAGGTATGAATACCTTATGAGAGCCATTACAATAATCTGGGTGTCTCTAAGATGTCAAACTGTTTTTTTTAGATCATTAACTCATGTAAGACATGTCTTTTTGTCTTCATCTTAATGATAAGATTTGATAAGATTTGACATGGAAGAGTAGCATTTATTCCTCTCTGTTTCCTTACTTACATTCTTTGTAGTATAAACTTTGAAAAAAATTACATACATTTTAAGTTGTATATTTGTACATTAAAAAATAACGGGGCAAGAGTTTACTAAGAAATTGAGATAATTAATGTCTGTAAACTTTAGAATTTTATAATAAATGCTAAAACCCTGATTTGCAATAAGAATGTGAAAACCATTTAGTTTAACATTTTTCTTTCACTGGAATAACTTAGATAACCCTCCACATTTTATGTCTGTTTGTTACATAAAACCTCAGCAAAAAATCCAATGACGTTTGTAGTTGTATAAGAGTAAAACGTGACCAGGACACTGCATATATTTTCAGTCCTGGTCTGTTTCATAAAGAATGCGTTGGTTTATTGTCTTTTTTAATTAAATCTGTTCAGGTTGTTGCTGCGCATTGTGTGAGCTCAGCTTTTATCACTGAAAAGGCCTTTAAAAGCGAATAGAGACTGGCGACACGTTTTCTAACATCTTCCAACCCTGAGCATGTACATATCCACACAGCCACACACTGATTTATATTATATCCTCTAAGTTTATCAGTTTGCCTCAAGCTCTACACCACTCGTATTTTTCTCAAATATTTTCCCTCTTCTCTCCTCCACCAATCCACCTGGCTACGGTCCAGCTATAGATTGTTAATTATGGTTTGTACGTGATGCACGGTCTTTCCTCCAAATACTGCAGCAACGTTCTTTGGCAGACATCAAAGTGTCGGTGTTTCATTCCACGGGGATTAGTGATGGGAGTGTGATAATGCTCTTGCCTGCTAGGCGAATTAAACGCCCCTGGCTGGGTGCAGGTACAAATGAACGCACAATCGCACTGGCGGTCATACACAGTGCATAAACCCAAACAATAGGAGGAAAAAGAAAAGGCGCAGGTTTGACAGATTCAAACATGTTGAAAACACAATGAGACCAGCAGCCTCATTCCAGCGAAATGCACAGTGATTAAACTGCGGACTAAACATCCAAGCAAACTCTGGTCCCTTTCATCTGATTCCTTTCAGAGAAAAAAAGCATAACATTAGTCAGTGTGTCCATAGAGAGAGTCACAGTACATTGACTGTCCTTCACTCATCTCTCATCTCTCCCCCCATGGCAAATTGGATTTTTAAACGGCTCGTTTTTTTTCATCATTCCCCCGCACTCATAATTGACAGCAGTTTTCTTTCTCACTGTCCATTTTCTTCTGCTTGTTTCTCTACGCCTGACCAGAAAACTTAATGAAAAAAAAAAAAGAACTGTTGAAAACATGAAAAAATATTTTTCACAAGTCCAGTTTCTATAGCAACTCTCGCCATAATTCGCACAAAGGACAAATGACAAGAGTTTAAAGGACTGCGGGGCATTTTAATGTTCAGTTTTTGGTATTTTTGTTGGTTTCTTGGCACACAAGTAGGTCCCAGGAGACGGGCAAGAAAAACAGACATGAAAGGGAAAATAACGGCGTCAGAGAGAGAGAGAGAGACAAAGGCAGTAGAAGCTCGTCCTTGGTGATCGATGCAGGCGCTGCTGTCTGTTCTTGTTTCTTTGTCCACAAGGACAAAGGCGGAAAGGAAGAGGCAAAGTGATGCATATTAGCATTGTTCAAAGACCTTCTACCAAATACCTGATGAAATAGATGGCTTACAGTACAATTCACACTTTCTGCTTAGACACAGACATGATGACATGAGAAGAACATATGTCCAACAAAAGACAGAAAACATGCAAACATCTGAATTTCAGTTTCCATGTTTATACAAGACCAGTTTCCTTGTAATTTGATAGCCTAACTCATTTTAATTTTAATCAGTGTTTTTCTCAGTTTTGTAGCATGTTTGCATGTGTTTGTATTATTAGTATCAAGGGAGTAAAGGATAACTTGTAGACAGACAGATCAACAACGACAGAAAGTTGACCTTTATTTCTCCTTGTACACTGGTTTAACAGCCCATAGTGGCAATGGAAAGAAAGGCAAAGATAAGGGTGGCAACAACAAAGGGGGCGAGGGAGTCTGAAAGAGATAGTGGAAAAAGTAAGGGTAAAAAAAGGAGAGGATATAGGACCATAAAAACACAGCATTTAGAAAAAAGGTTAGCCTTAACAACAAACAAATATCTCTCTCCACCTGTAATCGCCTCCTGCAGGTCAGCCTCTGCCTTGCCTCGCTACAATCCCCTACTAACACCAAACCAAGCCATCAAACAGCTTCTTGTGTTCCCCCACCCCTCCCTTTTTTCTGTTTACGCTCACACATAAGACCTTGATGTTTTTCCAATAATTGGCAGCAGAGGTTGACTTTTTCTTTCTCACCAACCTCCTCTTCCCCCCACCCCCATTCTTTTTTCTGTTTATCTTTTTCTCTTTTTTTCTGCTCTTCCTCTTCCTTTAGAGATGAATAGTTGGCCCAGGATCAAAGGCAGACTCCAGCCGGCCATTCTGACCACCACAAAGGGGCGTTGGGCGCTGGCGCGGGGCCAGGTGCTACACATGGTCACATGGGGACAAGCAGTGCAGATGGGCCCTGCAGAGGCCTTGTCGCCCTCCACCCCCACACTAGAGGTCAGCAGCTAAAGTATCAGAGCGTGCGCTTCCTGTAAGGTGATCTTGTTGTGCAACTGATTCCCATTTGTCTTCTTCTGTTTTTTTATGTGCTTTTGTTTCTCTTAGCCTGTCTGCTTCCTGGTGCAATGTTTCTTCATACACATCTTACGAGCTTTTCTTCTGTTACTGCTTTTTTTTTTTTTTTTTTTGCTTTTCCAGAGCACAGATCTGAGGCTTGGGCCGCCTGTGGAACAGAACCAGCTGAGGTAAACAGTTTCCCCTCAAAGACAGACCAGTGTGTATAAATGTTAGCGAGAACCAGGCTCTAGTTTAGTCGAGCATTTCCCCCTACCTTCAACGGTGCTTGTTCAAATATATAAACAAAGTCGCTGAGTCCAGTGTGGCTGGGGCCAATACAAATAAATTTATGTGAAGGACACAAGAAGGTGGTTAGATAAAACAAATGAACAAGTCGCTGAACTCCAAACATGTATGTAATTCCAGGCTTGGTTTTCAGTTCCTTCATCTAATCCGTTTGAAGAATTTCATTCAGAGAGAGGCAGAGACTGAGTGACTGAATCAATCTGCATTCTTGATTTCAGAGCAACTGTTAGATCATTTAACATCAGCAGGATCCAGTCAGATCTTTGCTGTTTTACCTCGTGTGAAATTTGGAACAACTAAAATTTTTGAAGTAAAAATTGGAACCAGGCTGCACAGTGGGGCAGTTGGTAGAGCTGTTGCCTTGCAGGGTGACCCCGCCTCTCGCCCGGAACGCTTGCTGGAGATAGGCACCAGCACCTACCAACCCCATTAAGGGACAAGGGTGAACAGAAAATGGATGGAAATTAGAACCAACACCTATTTTTTTGTACACCCGTCCTTTGATTTATACATATTTTTTATTACTTACAAACAAAGTGGTTCCTTTTGGCATGTCTTTTATAGCTTTATGTATTTTTGCAAGTACGGCACTTGTTTCAAAGGCAAAAGTGAATTAAAATCTGCAGTTCCTTACATTCTGCTGCTTGTTATAGCGCCACAAACACTAACAGTAATGTATGTTATTAGAGTTTTATATGGCTAGAGACAAGTAGTAGATGATTGTGAGATAAAATAAAACGTTAATGGGGAACTAAAGTTATTTTCAAAAGAGAAAGTTTGTTGGAGAACATAATTGCACAAACACCATAATGAAAACCAGTGAATACAGCAGAGGGCAAGGAACACATTAGATTGAGATGCAACCAACAGACCATTAGTTACTCTGGAGGAGCCACAGAAATACATAACTTAAGTTGGTAAATCTGTCAAAAGTTGATTGTGTACTATGTAAAAACCCATTGTTGAGAGAAAACCATAAAAAGTGCTTCCACAAGTCATATACGACACACAGCAAAAGTTAAAATTGCTGCTCTGCTAATAAGTAAGTATAATACATTTCTGACCAATATGAAATACAGGTCTAACACTGTACATTACTATGAACAGACAATCTCAACCATGAAACAAGATGGTGGTCACATCATGCTGTGGGACAAGGAAGCTAGTTAAAGTTGATGGGACAATAGACAGAGATAAATACAGGGCCTTTTTGACAGGAAGCCTCTTAGAGGCTGTACAACATGGTGAGGAGGTTTATCTTCCAGTGTTTACCATAAACACACAGCTAAAGTCACAATAGTATTGTTTAGATCCAATCATTATAAAGTGTAATGATGGCCCAAAGTCCAGATTCTGTGCAAATGAGAATATATGTGTTGCGAGATTTGAAAGTCGATGTTCGACCATTCAGTCTGTCTGAGTTTGGGTCACTTTTTGAAGAAAAGTAACTGAAAATGTGTGTTGAAGTGATAAGCTGGAGACATAACCTAAAAAGATTTAATACAAATGCATGACCCACTTTTCAGATTTTACTGACAAAACTTCACAATTTTGCACTACTTTCTGCTGGTCTATCATAGAAAATCTCAATAAAATACAGTTTTAAGTTTGCGAAATGACAAAATGAGAAAAGTAGAATTTTTCAGCTTTTGGAAGAGAAAAAATGGAAACATGATGTCAGAGAAAACATGAATTTTGTTTTTTGAATAAAAAGAGGCAGCAGAAGTCATTCTCTTTACACTGCCTGTTGTCATGCATAAATCTTCCGCTTTCAGCCACATGTTTAAGATTAGATGCACTCTTCTGTGAGATAAAAACAGTCAACAAAATTCAGGCTGATTCCCTGCTGTTTAAAAATTAATTAACACACCCTCTTCTTTGGGGCTGGCTGGAGACTGATAACAAAACATTTTCAGTGTGAATTGTATCCATTTTAGTGAGGAATGATGCAACTACGTTCATGTCTTAAGAAGAACCAAAATAACAGGATGAGGTAACTTTGCATTAAATTTCTTTTAATGCATCACAAATGTCGTTTCTACCTTCAAAACACATTGTAAAAAATAAATTTACTATTCCTCAAATATTCCTGTCATAAAAATATCCATATATGTTCCTGTACGCTCACAAAAACCAAATCTGGATCCCAAATTTGTTGTTGCTATCCCAAAAAAGAGCCTACAAATCTCTATTTTTGGGAGATTTACAAACTTTGTTTAAAGTGCAATTTTTTCTGGTAAAATATTATAACTTCCATTTTTTGCCACTTGAACCTTGATTAGTGGAGCTATGACGTTATATTATCTTTTAATTGTCAAAGAGTCCCCCTTTTCAGGACTTAAACTGTTAAACAAATGGTTCTGAGGAAAATATTACTATATATATGATTTTACTTTTTATAGGTATATATTTGAGTAAAATGAACATTTTTCTTTTATTCTATGAACTACTAAAAACATGCCTCCAAAATTCCAAGCAAAAATTTTGTATCTATTTTCAGAAAAAATAGAAATGGTCAAAATAAAGAAAAAGATGCAGTGCTTTCAGACCTCAAATAATGCAAAGATTCATATTCATTTAACAACAATTGTTTTAATCCAGGAAGGGGTCAGAAATCTATATTACTTACTTGCAGTCAAAAATACAGAAATTGTTTTTCATACTTTATGTGGAACTGCACTACATTTTAGCCCTCTCTGGAATTTTGGTGATTTTCTGGTTTTATGCTGAGGTTGAGACATTTAAGTTACTGCGTAGTTCCTGCTCCACTAATTCGGTGATGTGTAAAGACTTTTCAAATCTTAAAACATTTTGCTTTTACCTACCTTGCCACTTCATAATCGTGCTCTTCCTAGTTTTTCATTTTCTTTTGCCATGCGTTGTACTTTCATGAGTTCTTGATCAGTCTGTGCAACGCCCATTAGCGCAACAATGGTTGTTTTTAAATGTGCTCGAGTTTGTTATGGTTTGCTTGAGTTTGCTACGGTCTGTCCCCCAGTAAAACAAATCCTAAAACCCCAGTAAAACAAATCCTAATCTGTGGTAGGAACATGACAAAATATGAAAAAGAGACAAAAAATACATTGGCAACATATTCACTCTCTATTTAATGGTAAAAGAGTGAGACCAAAAAGCAACCATTCCTGTCAAATTTGTCTGACAGTTTAAATTTAATACACTCTTTGCTCAAAGCATAGGTGATATAAAATGTTAAACAGTCTACCGGGGGTGAGACAGTAACTACTCATAAACTTTTTAAAGGACATCACGTACAAAAAAAATCTCTTTAAAAATATATAGATTCACTGTACAGTTTAGGTAATGTTACCCCATACAGAGAAGAGGTTAATAAAAACAAGTAAATTAACCCCCAAAACAGACCAAACCACCATGAAAAAGTAGTTCCAACTTAGATAATAGCTCACTTACCACAAAAAGCTTCCTAATTAAAAAAGCAGAGAAAATGCTAATGAAGTTACCTAAATAGGGTCAACTATTGGTTTGCTCAGCTTCTGAGGTAAGATCTTTGCTGTTAGAAAAATTACGAGCAAAAGCAGACTGGTGTGGTTTTTCAGTAATAATGGGCATTATTTTCACTTTTATGTGTTCCTCCTACAGAGAAAATAGGCCTGATCTCTCCCTTTGTGGTTGCTCCAACTGTTCACTTCCACCGCCCACACAACACATTTTCCCAGGCAACAGTGTTCTTCCAAAGTTTACACACAATAAATAACGCTATGCCCAAAGCAGTTAGCAGTGGCCCCGCTCTCTCCCGTTTCCTGGCTGGAGTTGAAATGAAATGGTAATTTTGACTTGAGGAGGATTTCAAAGGGATGGCCTCCACTTTTCATCTTGATGCATACCACGAGCTCGCCGACACATTCACACTGGGATTTAAAAAGGGAAAAAAAAAAAAAAAAACTAAGAAGAGGAGAGAAAAAAAGCAGAATTTTAAGGTTTTTTTTTTCTATGAACTTCTTTCTTTTTTTTCTCCTGCCATCTCCCCAAAGATAGCGAGATGTAACGTTGCTGAGATCTCTCCCCCCAGATGGACGGCATTTATATAAACAACCACCCCCGGTTCAGGGATCGTTTGATTGATGTGTCATTGTCCAAAGATTGTTTCCAGGCATTTGAATAGATAATTCAGCATTTGATGTAGACATTTCTCTTCAAAGGGCCAGGGGGCAGATGTGGGGGTAGAGCAGAGGTGTCCTCCATCTCCCATGCTATTTTTGCATCCAAGGCTTCAACCGGCTTCAGCCGTCTTCTTCTCTGGGGAGATTGACAGACACTTGAATCATTCTACTCAAGATTATAACGCAGTTTCCAAAACTCCTTCAGAGAGCTGCCTGAACACTCTGTTATGCAAATCCTTTTGTCTCAAACAAAAGAACAGTGTAAAGATGCATCTTGTTTTTGTTTGTTTTCCAGGACTGCCTACAGTTGGATTCCAAGGTTGGACCGGGACCAAAAGGAGCTGAAGGAGGATTGTGAGAATATTTCAGTATTTCGACTTCCAGGAGTGAAAAATGGAGTTTAGGTATCCAAAACAAGGTATGCACATCTTCCACTCAAAAGAAACCCCCAAGGTTCCCTTGTCACAGTCTTATCATGCTCATCCATTTGGCACTGCAATACCAGGGGTCCACTACGCCGTTGCAGGCCAATTACATCCCTTTGTCAGGCAGTCATTAGGGAAAAGTCAAGATGACAAAAGCTTGGAGAGAGAAAAGAAAGCAAATAAAAAAAAAAAAAATAAAAAAAAAACGATGTGATGTCTTCATTATCTCCCAGCTCTGCAGTCTGGGTAAAGAAAGGGCCGGGGTTAATTACTGATGATTACACATCAGCACACCAGGCTCAGCGGGCGCACAGATCGCTTAGAGGGGGCCACAGAGACCCGGAGAGGAAAGGATGAGGTCGTTTGCAGACAATGATGTGAAATGAGTGTCAAGTGGTCCTCCTTGGTGGGTTCAGCTGGTTGGGAAGCAGATGAGGAATGTAGATGAGGCACCAAAATGGTGGAATTTATCTGCGTGGGTGTACATGTGTGTCTCTTCACTGCAGACTTTAGTGGTTGCTGTTTTTGGTGTTTATAGAAATGCTCTGATTGTAGTTAGAGAGAAACACTTCGACATAAGGGGCCCGTTTAATTTCATGCCACAGCATCTCAAACAGATTTAATTTTGCACTTTGACTAGGCCACTCGAAAAACATTCTCTTAGCTTTTTGAGCATTTCATCTAACTTTGCAAGCTTCTAGGGTTATATCTCTACAAGTTTTGTACATCTTAAGACAAAAAATTTCTACCTACTATCCTTTCCTTGTCTTGCTAAAGAAAATCAGCCTTACAGCATTATCTAATATCTATCTAATAACTGTTAGATAGATATTAGTCCTCTGGACCATTGAGGATGGATTTTTGTCCCTTTCTTCTTTGCAGAATTGTTTTAAGTCAGTCACAATGGAGGGACTGTGAACATGAGGAGACCTATTCTAGGTTATGTCACTCTATCTCAGTTGCAATCAATTCTGGATTTTCACTAGACCACTTCACCAAATTCACTTAGATGTGGAATTGCTGCTGATTTGAATTGTCTGAATATTTGCCTTCAGGATTTTCTGGTAGAGACCAAAAACTGCAGCAAGATCTCCAGAACTTTATGCCTATAAGTAGCCCCAGTCAAATAAACCAACAACTACCTTGTTTGCCTATTGGCTTAATATTCACTTTCTAAAATGCTGTTAGTTTTACACCAGATCACAGTTTCCGAAAAAGATTTTCTTTGGTCTCATCAGTCCACAAAATAATCCCCCAAAGTTTTGGGCATCATCATAATTTTTTTTTTTTTGACATAAGACATACTTTTGTGTTCTTTTTCTCCAGCTGTGGAATATTTTGTAACTTTGCATTAAAAGTGGCATTTAAAAGTAACTTTGGTCAGCTGGTGACTCCTGGGAAGGTTTCCTACTGTTTTATGCCTAATTGAGAGACTTTGTTGCTTATCTGTTCTTTAGCTCAGGGCATGAGGTCTTGCTTTAGATCTTTCTAAATATTGTTAGACATGGCTATAATTAAGTGTTTACTTGATTAGGTGTGCAGTAATCAGCCCTGGATAGCTCATTCAGAATGCTTTTTTATTATAAATGAAATTATTTGAAAACTGCTTTTTGTATTTACTCATGCTATTCTCGTTTTATAATGAAATTGATCTGATCATATAAAACATGTTAGTGTGACCAAACAGCAATAATAGAGTAAATATAAGGGAAATGTATTTTTCATTTCATTGCTCACAGAAATTTTGATTGATTGAAAAATAGGTGGAGTACATTTAACTCCGATGCACCTAGTCAGAAATATATTTTCTTTTTTTTATCACAAAGTCTCTGTAGAGACAAATACATTACTCTTACGACAGTTGGAAAGTCTGACTTCAGCTGCTCCACTAGACAAGATATGGATCTGAAGAAACCGAAATTCTGAGCTAAACGCTTCCTTTCCTTTCAGATGCTCGCCACCATCAACAAGAAGGTTTGCTGATAGGTCACCAAAACAATTTCCGTCTCCGTTTACTTGTGTAAAATACAAACAAGCACTCAGGCCACCTCTGGGTTAAGTTTGTCTGTATTGTGTGAATTGTATCGCTCCGTTGCTTTTGTAGCCAAAATAACAGCGACAATAGAGGTGTTTGAGGCGTGCGGCAAAGCAGGCAGCCGAGGGCACAACGTCGCAAACCTTCTTGCCGCTTGCAAAGCAAGAGCTGCTTTGTTTAAATTTCCCCAGATCAAAGGGTGCAATGCAAATTCCTGCAGCTTCCACGACGCCATTTGATGTTTGAAGGAGCCAAATTATTGCGGCGATTACAGTAGCCGTGCACAATCGATGGAGCAGTCCAAACAAGCTCTTTATTGTGGCTCTCAATTAACGGTGTGACATCTCAGCACCCAACGTCTGAGAGGCGCCCTACAATAGGAGAGGCTGTTTGGGCTGATAAAGTGATTTGGCTTGGTGGGGTCCTTTCATCTTCACTGACAGCGGGATATTCAAGGCTTCTGGGTATTCTTTCTCCACATCCTCACGCCTCACGTTTATTGTGACAATAGCGCCACTGTGTTTAGTGTCTCAAAACTGCCACAAGCTTCTTTCTCTGTGTAAAACTACCAACTAGTTGCCTCTCAGACGGGCTGTTGTGATGAGGATCATTGTTTAAAATGAAATGAGCAGTGATGTCCTGAGAAGCATTCAGTTAAATAAACTCCTGTTTCTGTTGTAGCAATTTGTGACTGTGTTCACAGTTCTGATACCATCCACGAAGTTGGTGAAGGCAGCATTATTGTTGCTGCTTGTGTAGTTGCTGAGAAGCAACTACATGAGTTGAAACGATAACTTTGCCCGTGGGAAGGACGGAGAACCAGAGGATCAGGTTCAGCTGATAACACTTTGCATTCTGCAGGCGCCAGTGACGGCTCTGATGCCTCATGTTTGATTCTCTCTTTCATGTTCTGCTTTCACTCTCGGTGTAAGCAGCATGGGTGAGGAGGAGGTGAAGCGATGGTGAGATGACTACAGAGGTTTACAGAAACCGGGATTTGATGCTTCTCTGTCAAGCTGATGGACAGAGGACTAAAGGGATGTTGGTTTTAAAGCGCTGCAGGCTCTTAAAGCAGGCTGCATCACGGACAATAATCTGAAGAAAGTGGTTTGCCTGCAAAGAAACATTGCATGAGAAAGGTATAGGCTGTATATAGTTTTTTAAATGATTATAGATAGAATGACAGGCAGTTAGGATAAGGGTCATACTGGTTCAAAATAATTGTTTTCACATTTCGTCATGTTGCAACCACAAATGTAATCTGGGGATTATAGCTTTAAAAACAACAGTGCATGGCTGTGAAGTTGTTGGAAAACAAATCATGGTTTTCAACTTTTTACGTATGTGGATTTGTATTCAGCACTCGTGACTCAATTATATATAGAACCTCCTTTCACTTGCAGCAATTTACTGTTACAGTTGTAAGTTCATTTGGGGTGTCTCTACAAGCTTTAAACATGAAGAGACGGCTGAGTCGTACTGTCTGCAGAGCATCACCGCACGTTAATGTTTAAGTCTTACCTAAAAAAAAAAACCTCAATTAGACTTAGGTCGAAGTGATGATAAGATATAAATAATGCTTTGATCGAAGCTATTGCACTGTATTTCCAGATCTGACAGAGTGTTTAGTGATGTTCTCAGGCTGGAATGTAAACGTCTACCACAGTCTCAAGTATTTCACAGCTTCTACCAAGTTTTCTCCCAGGATTACTTTGTATTTAGCTCCCTCTTTCTTCCTACGTACTCTGACCAGCATTTACATTTCTGATCATGAACGACATTCCCAAAGGATGACGCTACCACCACTGTGAGATTGTAATCTAACGCTAATAAACTCAGTGTGTTAGAGGTCCACCAAACGTAGTATTTTTCATGTAGGTCAAGCATTTCATTTTAGCTATTAGCACCTCCTTCCACATGTCTGCGATATTCTTTACATGGCTTGTGGCAAATTCCTGAAGAAAAATCTACTTGCTACCTGAGCAGTGGATCTCTGCAGCTCCTCCAGAGTTACAATGGGCCTCTGGGCTCTGGGTTCTCATACGCTTTCCACTTTGAGGTGACAGTACTCTGTGAGATGTTACCATAGTATTGTCTAATCTTCTCTAAAACTTTCCAAAACTTTATTCTTGGGCGCTGTGTTCCTTGATCATCTGTAGCTCAGCTGTTAATGTATGCTGAGATTAAATTACAGTTATTTACAAACTGGTTGACTTCTGGTTGCTCTGGAGGTTTTTTCAAACTATCAGAGCAGTTGAATGCAAATGTACATCACACTTTTCAGATTTTATTTTAAAACCCTTTGAAAGTAAGTATTATTTCCTCCACTTCAAAGTTAGGCACTACTTTGTGTTGGTCTGTCACATAACAGACACACACACAACTGACTGCAGATCAGCATATTAGTTACTTAGACTAAAAAGAAAACTAAGATAGTTGTATTTCCTGTACACACATCTTTTCTGGGACACGTAGTGCATTCAAAGAAGATTATCAGAGCTTAAAGACTTGGAATAATAAAATAAATCTTTCAGTTTTAGAGGCAATGAACAAAGTGTAGGGTTAGTGCTAATTTGTCAGAACTAGGGTTTGAATTCAGTTATTTTCCTTCATGAACTGTCTGCGTTCACCTGGTCCAAGACGTTCATCGCTGTGAGAAAATCCAGCAGTTCTCCCTCCTAAGAGAAACATACAGCACTAATAGATTTAGCGTAATTGCACATCAGCTTGCAAAAGTGCCTCTGTTTTCTCTCGGCTGTAAAAAGGCTTAGTGTTTGTTGTCGGTTCAAGGCTCTCTGAAGGATATGCTGGCATCTGTAGGATTCTGGCAAAAGGGGGAACCTGTGGTGCTGGT
Organism: Girardinus metallicus; assembly: GCA_903067095.1. Lineage (NCBI taxonomy): Eukaryota > Metazoa > Chordata > Actinopteri > Cyprinodontiformes > Poeciliidae > Girardinus > Girardinus metallicus. The sequence continues at coordinate 70,421 of CAEGAE010057725.1, forward strand.
GGGTGAACTGTTATTGTTTGAAAATCGTGCAAACAGCCCTTACAATGCCGCATCCATGGAAAAAAAAAAAAAGCAAAGACAGAGCTAAAAGGGAAGAGAAACGGGCAAAAAAAGAATGAGCGAGAACAGGAAAAAAAAGTCTTGTGAAGCTTCGACTGACGACTTAACAGGCGAAACTGAATTTGTCTTTTGCCGCAAGATGTCAGATGCCTTGCCAGTGAGTGAGGGAGAGAGATGGAAAAAGCACACCACAGGATCTCTCCTGTGTCTTTTCTCGCCCTTCTCTTTTCTCCTCTGGTTTAAGACAGCTTGGTAAATGTGAAAACATCAAAGGCCCAACACTCAGAAAGTACACTGTTGTTCCAGTAACCACATGAAACAGAAATGGAGAGAGATGGAGGAAGGCTTGGAGAGATAGAATAAGTTTTTTTTCACCCGTCTTGCATTTAAATAAAGACCTTATGGAGGAAATCGGCTAAAAAACAGGATGTCAACTCTTTTATCTCTTCGCTTCGAAGTCCACTGCGAGGCTAACCAACACCACAACAAAAGCAGTGGTGGCTCGTCCTGCGTAACAACACGTACGACTGCTCCACAAACACAGCTGATGGGGGCAGAAATAGAGCCGGGGAGGTTTGTGTAGCTGCAGCTCTGACTCATTGTCATTAAGAACAGCTCTCTGTAATGGATGCTAAACTTAGACAGGAGTGAACTCTTGCCACAGACATTCCTCACATGTTTAAAAGAGGAACAAAACGAAACAGTCCCGAACTCAACAGGCTTTATTCATGCAAACTCTTATCTCAACGCAGAGACCACCCAGGACTGACAAGTCACTTCCCACCTTTGGTTGTGAGTGTTGTGCAGGCTTTTCACTTCATACATGCATCTGTGAATGACTGCATTCTCTCTCTCTTTCTCGCTGTACGCGTGTGCTTCCACCTCCCACCATCTGGGTCCTGTTCTGAGAGATTTTCTGTAGAAATCACAGTCACGCCGTGGTAGGATTACCACTGTGAAAAGCAGCACCTGGAAGAAACTCCGTGCTCCTTCTCCCTTTATTCCTCTCAGATGCTCAAAGAAGTTTCTGGCTTCCCAGCTTGAGGCGCAGGATTTGTTTTTGACCTACATGGGCGTCCTCGGCCTCGCGTTCTCCAAAGAAGCGAGAGAACACATCTGAAATTCGCACTCAGCTGCATCCAGCAAGGTTACAGCATTTCAGAAGATAAACAAGCCCATTTCTCTCTCTCTCTCTCTCTCTCTCTCTCTGCATGTGTGTGTGTGTTGGTGGGAAAACACATCAGGATATGTTTACTTCATATAAATATATATGCATTAAGCATGTATCATATTTTCATTTTTTTATGACGGTGAGCCAAACCATGGATGATTATCCGTACTGAGATTTAAGCCGATGAAAGAAGGAATTGAGTAATCCTGGATAAAAATTGAGTCTGAGCATCTCCACTGAAGATTTCCCATTAGAAATAATCTTAGTCCAGATTAGCCACAATTAAAACTGTTTTTGATGTTCTCCGTACACATACATAACACAAGTAGTTTATTTATTTACAGCATTGAGTGACGCTGTACATTTGAAGAAATTGCTTAAGCATCGAATAAAATATTGGACTGAAGATTCACATCGCAGCTATGCAGCATTTATCATTTCCAAATCCTCGGTTGCAAGGATCTAACATCCTCTGTAATCCTCTCAGTAATTTAAGAAAAACATGATTTATGTTGGTTTGGGTGCATCGTTTTAAAGGAAAAGTAAGTTGATTTTACATACTGTCCCAGTAAAAACGAGCTAAATATTAAGCTTGGAACTTTAGGAGCTTTGAACTTAAAATTGAAATTATTCATATCTCTGGAAGATTTAGGCTTAAATTAATTGATTAATATTACAAACATTTCATTTTATTGGAAGTAATGTTAATATTTTTGGAGTGAACCAGACAGAATATTTGCCAGGACCTACATATTAGGGTGATGGAAATGAGGCCTGCGACAGACTGGTGACCTGTCCAGGGTGAACCCGCCTCTCACCTGGAACATGGCTGGAGATGGGCACCAGCACTCCTCCTGACCCCACTAAGGGACAAAGGTGTAATGAAAATGGATGGATGGATGGATGGAAATGAGGCCTTCCAACCTCAAAAACGTGTGATGCCAAAATGATTTTCAACAATTACTGAGGGGGATATGACTCATTTCAAATGTACTTTTATCTTATAACATGCAAATAAAAACATATCCATTCCTTATTTCAAAACTGGTACTTCTTTTGTTGTCGTATTAGAGGTGCATGCTTTCTGGCTGGTCAAGTACTGAAAATCTGTTTCCTATTTATTAAATAGGAAGCTCCCACAGTTTCCTGCCCATAAATGAATCACCCAACAGCATGTACTTTGATGTAGTTTGTTTTTAGTTGAACAAAAATCAGATAAAAGTTAGGACCATAAACTTTGTTGCATAAATTCAGATAATTTTTTAATCCTTTCATTTTCTGTTGGATTCAACCTTGCTCCACTGTCTTAGAATCTGCAGCATATTTTTCTCTTTTTATGTGAATGCAATAAAAAATTGAATTGTCAGGTAAGATTAAAAAAGGAGAGAGATAATAAAGTTAAACTTTATTATTTAGCTTTATAATTACATTGTCAAAAATGTTGTCAAGCCAAAGCGTAAAATGTGAGTAACATTAATCTCATATTGTCAGAAACAAAGATAATGCTTAACAATGTTTTGAGAAAGTTACGGATACAGGAAATACTGTTCAAGATGCTGTGTAGGTCTATCAAATGCAACAGATTGTTCAGCTTTGTGGAATATTTGCATAACCAGTTTGAACTTGCTCTTATCGTAAACCTTCTTAGAGTTGAGAGAAGCAGTTTCGTTTATCTGACTAGCAAATCAATCAAACAGCTGCAGCTGATCCAGAACGCTGCTGCTCGCGTTCTCACTAAAACCAGGAAGATAGAGCA